>JAKUCB010000038.1:0-76708 GCA_030563345.1 Diutina scorzettiae
GGGGGAGGAGGGGGAGGAGGAGGGGGGACGTATTCTGGCTGCGAAGTGGCCACAGGACCGGAATATTGATTATAGTCAGGGAAGAAGCCAAACCCATGGGGAGCAGGCGCGTGAGGGGCAACAACGGGAGGCTGATGGGGAGCTTGGGCGGGTGGCCGCAAGTTTGCTTCCTGAATAAGCCGCTGCAACTGGGCATTCTGCTGTTTAAGGACGGTATTCTTACTTTCAAGATGCTTGATGTATTCGGTGGCCTTGGTGAGCACCAGGGCCTTGTTCAACTTGGATGCTGGAGTCAACCCCTCAAGATCAGCCACGGTGACGTCTTTGGAACCCGCTGCGATGCGCAAGGAGGGCACCGCGTCCCGTAAAGCCAAAATCTTCAGGTTGATGTTGGTGCGGTACTTCTTTTCAATCATATTGTGAGAACTCTTGTCCTTCTTGGGCTTGGTCACCTTCAGCACCTTTTTGGGCGCCAGGGGAGCAAACTCAGGCGAAAGATACGCCAGCTCCTCCTTGACCAGAGCAGATCCCGGCAGGGTATTCGCCAGCAGCAACTCATGGTTGCTCATGGGCAGGCCGTTCAGACCCGTCAGCACTGAAGCTCGGGAAAACTCGTCGTAGCCGGGGGCAGCCATGTTTTCGGAAAACGCATAGTTGTCCATTCCAAATTCAACCGGAACCTGTTGCACCCGGTCCGGCACCATCGTCCCCAGAATGTCGTCGATGAACGAATCTGCGGACTCAAAATCAAAGTATTGGGGCTGAAATTGCGCCATCAACTAGATGATTAACAAACGTCTAATATTGCTTGGAAGGGGGCAGTGGGTTTTTATCAACTGAGGTTTTGAAGAATCAGCCCATATTGTGCGTGGCTGGGTGCAGGAGCAAAAGAAATTTTGGCGAGATTAAAATTTGAACGGGTGAGGGAATACGGGTCATCAATGGTCGGTTATGGTGGTTACGAGGGCTCCAACGGTTTGTCAACAATTCTTTTATCTCACACATTCCCCCAATTGTTTAATATTATCCCCCCCAGCCGTCGTATATTACCGTCAGCTATATATGTGCTGTAGCCTCGATTCTCTATCGGCTGAATTTCTATTGTCTATCTGCACACCGACACCTGAAACACAGTCACCTCCAACTACCACCAAATCATAGTCTATATTCGAATGCAATAGCTACATATGGAAGGCGGAACATGTTTCTACTGGGTCTGCGGCTGTGTGCAGGTGGCGAGATGGGGTGGTGACGATAATGGGGTGACCCATGTGGGAAAAGTCCTTTTTTCGGACACTAATAACTCCGTTATTGGACTTGAGAATGGGTATATAGTTTAGCATTAGTAACTAGCAAATGCCATGCGGCCATGCAGCTCGGACGGCGTGGATGCTTAACCGGAACCGTTAGCTGCCGCTATGAGTCCCCCCAGGGGTGATGCTTAAAGATCACCCAATTTCATGGCATGCATGGTGACCGCGGTTGATTGGGATTTTTTAAACCGGGAAAGAAAGTTAGCGCGACATCTTTTCGATTCTACTATATACAACTAATGACTTGCTTTTTGTTTCAACTCTGATGAAACTTGTGTGTTTGGGTTGGGGAATAGCCAGTTGTGGCCACTATTGACTTTGTATGGTCGCACGTCAATGGCGGCGTTATAATGGGCCTCTCCTTCTAACCGTGACGTCTCTAGCAAGTATACTTCTACCACCCCCCGTTGAATGGTTTTGGCCTTTGATGTGTAAAAGGGAAGAGAAAACTTGATAAACTCCCTTGTCTGGTACTCCTTGTCCGGCACGGGCGCATTCGTAAATACAAACAGATCAATGTCACCGAGATGGATGGCCAATTGGCCCGACTTTAAGAAAAAATGGCCCATTGTCAGCTCGGGGTCGCTTACCACCGCTTCACGGATCTGGTCTTGTAGTAATTGGAGCACCTGGGTCCGGAAATAGTCATACTCGTTTTCGATCCCTCGCAACACATTATCCACCAGCAGCTCATCGTACTGGGCGAGATGGAACTTGAAGGTGTCGTCGTGGTCAACCATTGCTAAATTAGACTCCATGGTTTTCTTGTGGTAGTATTTGTAGCCGAAATACAGCGCAGCAGCCACCGGCGGGCCACCTGTTATCCAGATGTCATAATGGACATTAGATAGAGCCCACGCTAAACCGCCAAGTCCCAGGAAATATTTAAGTTGGTACGGTACGGTGGAGTTCCACCATTTCATGATTGGATTAACATTAGCAAAATACAGCTTCCGTGGAGGCGAATAGTGGCGTATGAATAATAACCGGCGCATCGAATAATGTGAGTAAGATTGAGGACGCAATGAATCGGTGTTTTAGTAGAGGAAAGACAACACGCTAGACAGCATTAAACAATGAGAATGATCTTGTAAATTTTCCATATCGAGTGATTAAGGTTAAATGTCTTTCATGTCGAACCATTCTGCTAGGTGGCCGTTCCCGATTAGGATAAAAAGAATTGATGAAAACTGCATTGAATAAAGTACATCAAATAGAAAAGAAGGAAATATGCTTATTTACTTACAGAAAGCAATTAAAACCCACCCTTTCATTATCTACAAAAAACATCGATTTAACTCAAAATCAAACTCCATTTGACAGTATTGGCTACATCATGTAAACCCTTTAATTAAATAGTCCCCCGAAAATATCATCACACCTTCCGCCGGTCGTCCCAAAAGCTGTCATCTCACCATCACTCTCTCACGCACTAGTTCATCACTATGGGCCGCTATCAAGGGAAAACCACTCATCTCATTGGGCGCCAAAAATTAGAGTTTTATTGCCAATTATGTCATAAACAATGCCGTGATGCTAATGGGTTTAAAAATCATATTGCTTCCCCCTCTCACCAGGCCAAACTAGGCGATAACGCAGGCGGATCAATCGTTGAAAATTATAGCCGCCAGTTCCAACGGGACTTTCTACGGTTACTCAAACTGATGCACGGTACCAAGCAGGTGGAAGCTAACAAATTCTACCAAGAGTATATCGCCGCCAAGGACCATATCCACATGAATGCCACAAGATGGCGATCACTCACGCTGTTTGTGAAATTTTTGGGTCGCCACGGCATTGCCAATGTTGATTTTCAAGGGGATCTGATTGCAATTGCATTGGTGGATGTTGACGAAGCTGAGCGGACAAAAAGGGCCAAGGAGTTGGCGGAAAAGGAGGCGGCCGAAGAGGCGGCTCATGAGCGAGTGTTGGAAAAACGGATAGAAGAGGCACGGGGAAAGCTGGAACAGATAGAGGTGGAAACAGTGACCAAACTGGGACCAGTTCGAATGGTGGTGAAGAAGAAGGGGGCAGTCAAAAAAAAGGGAGTGTTTGATGAGTAAGAGATAATGATGCTGTTGTGTCAGTCTCTACTGAGACAAGGATTTGAATAAAACCAGAAAATTGTCAATGATTCCTGTTTATTATTGGAAGACTAATTGGTAGGTGGAGAATACGAGGAGCCCATTATGGTACGGGAACCGACAAGAGACTGTCGACCATGAAGGATTATATGTCGACTTTACCACCGATCTGGTTGAATACAGAAGATTATTGGAAGTTATATTGGGTCCTGCTAAGAGAGCAATGACAATTACTATTATTGATTTATTACTTATTATGAGTACAGAGTACGATACAAACCCTTCCAACTATGGGTCTACCATGATGGAACACCTGGATTCGAATATTTCTCCCGAAAGCACCGCTACTGCAAGTGCACCCGGCCCTGAGCCGTTATCCTAACAGGTTATTACGTCTTCATCATCTTATTCATGACATCACATTCGTCATTGGATGAAATCATGCTAGGAGTCTAGTATTACCCCCATGAGAAATCATGCTTGAAGTACTATATTTTTTATAGTCATCAGGCTCACCACTTGATCAGTGATATTTTCAACAACAAATGATACCGATCACTACGAGAGTTCACTTTCAATGCTTGTATATTGTGTACACCATTAATGTACAATTTCCCAATTTCAAAATCAAACCAAAACAAATAAAGCAATCTAAAACAGTCAAGGTATTATAAGCACCAGGCTTCTTTTAATTTCTACCACCTCTAGTAGTTCACTCTGCTTCTCTTCTTAGCAGCGCCAGAAGCGGAAGCAGGGGTAGTGGAAGCGGTCGAGGTGGAAGAGCCACCGAACAATTGGCCAACAAGCTTAAGCACCCATTGAATAATAGTACCAATGTTGGCCCCAAGCCACAGGAGACCCTTTTCAAGCAAGCCAGAAGATTGCAACCAAGAGAACAATTGACTACCAATGTTCACCAAAAAGGTACCAGCACTTGACAAGATAGATTGGAAAGTTTCAGGGTTGGCCTTGACCCAGTCAAACACCGAAGTGAAAAGCTTTTGGATAATCCCAGAGTTCCAGATCGAGGTGATAATGTCGGAGAGGGTGGAACCGGCGTCTCTGGCAGACAATTCGGTGTCGTATTGCAATCTGTCAAGCAAATCCAAGGTTCTCTTGGTGTTAGTGGTGGAACTGGAAGAACCAAAGTACTTGTTGATGAGACTCGTGGCGGTGGTGAGCACCCACTTAAGAGCAGACACCAACCCATCCCGGAAAGCTTGCGAGGACCACAACGAGTCCCAGAGCTTTTGGATCACCCCAGAGTTCCACACAGTGGTGATCAAACCAGGGAGGTAAGACAAGAGCTTGTTAATGAGAGAGCCCCAGTCGATGTCTCTGGTCATCAAGTTGAAGTCGTCTTGGGTAACAGTAACTTCCCGCTTAGAGTTGATGACATCAACCACATTTTGCAAGGCAGCGATCACTTCATCGGCCGATGCTCTCACTTCCAAGTTGGTGGTGTCAACAGGTTCAGCCACGGGAATGGCTTGGGAGGCGGCAGTAGCAGCCAACATGGCAGCGGCGGTAGCTTGAGAGAACTTCATTGTTAATTGATGGGTTATACTGACGCGGTTAGCCCGACATATATACCAGTTTTTTGAAATCGTGGGGAATTTCCTAATTAGGTAAGTGGCCTAACAGGAAATAGATCGACGATAAGCAAAACAGGGCTTAATTCCATCACCTAGAATGGCAATATAACAGCCATAACATCAACCCAGCGGGTGTCAGTCCTCGTAATAAGCCTTTGTTGTTCACATTAGTTCACGTATATTGTCGTAAATGCCTCCCATTTGAACTGCCTGCACATAAATATTTCCTCTAATGGCATTAAATCTATTAACACAAAACGGATACAAATTTCATCTATTTTAGCTGATGGGAAAATATTCATTCAATGCCTTCTAACACATAATATACGACGCATGTTTACTTTTTAGAAGCAGCAATAAACTCAAGCAAGGTGCCTGTGGACCACGCTTGAGACGGCGACAGGTCCTTGTTTTCTTTACCATGGGCATTGGTAAGCTCAGTGATACCAGCCCAGTTGGAATCAGCAATCCACTCCCTCAGATATTGCAACCGCTTATTTATTTCCACGGCGTCCTGCAGGACAAACTTGTGAAATGCCTGTAAATGGTAACCAAGAGGAAAACTCCAAGGAGGACCTTGGTGGTACAGGCGGCCCTTGGCAGTAGCAAAGTTTTCCAGATCCTCCAGGTTGTCGTAGTAGGGAACATAAGCCCAGTCACTGGGGTCCAAGGTGGCCACGCCAATGTGGTCCCGGAGAACCTTGTCAGCAATGTTGACGTGAGACTTGGCGTGGTCGGGGTCAAACAATTCAGGGGCAACCAGCATGGCAATTGCAACGTTACACCGGAGTTGGTAGTCTTCAAACTCCTTTCCTGATTTGTATACATCTTTGTAAACCCCTCTGCGATTTACCACTTTGGGATTAACATCATGATGTTGGTCATCGGCGGCGTTTTCAGGCACATAGTAGCTCCGTTCAAAACTCTCTTGCACAAGCAGTTCCCATTTTGCTAACGACACCTTTTCGCCATCTTGGGTAGTTACTGAATCCCAAGCAAATTCGCCCTTTTCCCGTAATTGGTTAACAAACCGCAACGCCAGCTTCAACAACCCCGAAATCTCCACCGCAGCACCATCTCGCGGGGTCCCTGGAACCCCCTTAGACCCGGCACGTTGCAGTTCTCCCATCTTATCCATCCAGGTGCCACAGTTGTCCTGGTTTCCACCAAAGATCAACCCCAGACTCCAGTCCACGGAAATATCAATGTTGAACCCGTTGGATTTCATCTGCGAGTCAATCTGCTCACCAGCATTGTGTTCCCTGAAGTGGATACCACCGGCATGGGTAGCAAGAATCTCATAGATGATTTCCCCAAGCGTCAGCGACTCGGAAAACGCCTTGGGGTCATCAACACTCACATACTCTTCATCCTTGGGGAACCGCCGTTTTACCAGTTCGCCCAAGATAGACGGACCCTGGGTACCAACGTACTGTTGTACTGCTTCGAGGAAGAACCAGGTGGCGTCCCGAGCGTTATACCGGGGATTATTGCGCCCATCCAACAAATTCGGAATAAGACCATGGTTGACAGTGGCAGCAAAACCAAGAATGTGTTCCTTGGCTTCCTCAAACCGTCCCGTGGCCAAAAGCAACCCAGGAAGAGCAATAAACACATCTCTACCCCAACATCTCATAAACCCGGTACTAAAGTGGGGCAACCCTGCTGCCAAACTGGGTGCATTCTTGACATCACCCACAGCCGTACCAGGAGTCACTCCCACCATTTGCACCGAGGTCATGGCCAAACGCTGGATAAAGTTGGTGCCGGTTTGTCCCTTCTGGTGAGCCATGATATGAAGCGCCCGTTGGCGACATACTTCATAAGCAATACCAACCACAAGACAAAAGTACCGCGGCCGTAAAAAGTACGGCACCGTCCGCACCTTGTCCATCCGCTGGCGGAGCCATTTTTGGAACTTGGCCACCCCAGGAGACTTAAAGTTATCCAACCGGTTCACCACATAGTCCAACGCCCAGGTGCCGGAACGGATATGGTCGCAAAATGCCAGACCAAGGTTGTTGTCCCACACCACCTGGCGCATGGCCAAATTCCACCCTTCGAGCCCAGCATAGATAAGCGGACCCCACCCAGGAATGTTGTACACCCCTTCGTTCAGCACCACCCGTTCTTCGGCATCACACTTGTAGAGCACTTCGTTCAATTCGGAAAGAGAAAGTAAATCAGCAGCATCCAAAGCCCCCGTCTTAATGTAGTCGTCAAGGTCCAGGCTGATGCCTTCCACAGACACTGAAAACACGGCAATCGAGCCGGCAGGAAAGTCGGAGTTATTGGTAATAATCTCAGAGCCTTCGCTGGTCTCATTCACCGTCGGAGGGGTGATATCAACCAATTTGGCTGGAATCCCCAAAATCTCAGTGTCGGACTCTGGCGCTGCGGCCGTCACCTTGAGCACATGGCCAAATTCATACTTGACCTTGGCACCACCAAGTTTACACGCAGACAACGTTTGCGCCTGTACATTGTTGGAAAACTTGGTGCGGGCGATGAGGAACCACCCCTTACCGGTTTTGGCATTGTGGCGCTGAATCGTTTTGTACTGGCCTTCGTGGTGAATGTACATTTCGTGCTGGGCGGCGCTGTCGCTTTCAAGCACCAACTGTCTCCGAATAGCGTGTAACTTGGACTTGACCGAAGCAATGCCATTGCCAAACAGGCCGTAGTGTCTTGCTTCTCCCACCACATCCAATAGCTTGGGGTAAAGCTCGTCAAAGCCCAACGTCAGACCAATCGCCAGCGAGCAGAATGCTACAAGCGCCGCGGTGGGAAGGGCATCTTCGGTGGTTCGCTTTTGAGTGGGGGTTTCGTTATCGTGGGTACAATCCATAAAGAGAGCGTGGGGACCAGCTGAAACAACCGGCTGGGAAATGCCAACCTGGGAATACAGCGATAACGTTTGCTGGTCAAGATCAACCGGGTAAGTAAAGTCATCAAGCGGGAGCCACGCCAACAGGCCAATGGGCCGGCCCCCGTGCTTGTGGACCAACAGCGAGAGCTCCTTGACGTCGTTGGCTTGCATCGCCTCGCGGATTAGAGTATTAAGCCCCAAACGCTCAACAAATATCTTATCCATCGCCTCGGAGCCGGAAAACAACTCAGCAACCACATAGAGATGAGGGTTGACTCGTCTCGCAGCATCTAGCAAGATTTCCCCCACGTGGATGGGAGTCAGATGGCAATTATCGATTCTAAACCCGTCAAACACCCGGGCCAATTCTTCTACGTAGCCAATCATCCGTTTCCAAAGATGAGGCGAGTCTTCGGGGCCGGACCCATAACGCAACTTGACACAATCGCCCCATACTATGAGTTCCCGAGTAAGATAGGTCTTGGTCTTGTCCAGAGCAAAGTCAACCAAGGGGTTGCCGCCCCATACCCACCCGTTGTTGGCCAACCAGTGAGTGTTTCCATTTTTGTCGTCGACGCGGGTAAAATACGTTTCAATCACCGGGTGTTTGGCGGAAATGGGGCCCAACTGAGGCCCGTTACTATCAAGCCGAAGGTAGCGTAACCGGTCGCCAAATTGCCGGCGAATTTCTGCCCGGTCCTTGTTGTATTCTTGGTACAACTTGACATTGACATTGTCAACAACCTTGCCCGTAGCCACCTCCAACTCTTGGTCGTTTTGAGGCAGAAACACCTGTTCTACAAGCCCGCGAAGCTTGCTGGGGTCAAATTTGTTTTCAAAACGGTCCAAAAGCACGGGGTGGCCTGCCACCGACGTCTGTTCGAGCGCCACTTGGGCAATCCCAGCAGCGTTATTTCGCAACTCGGGGCCAGCGCCGTCCACAGACACAGCCTTTGCCTTGAACACTGCCTCCTGGGCTGCTTTGACGTCAAACACGTAAAATTGCCAGAGGTCGATTCCGTCAATCACCTTGTCGAGGCCATCGAGCACGGTGGAAATGTCTTCGTTATTTTTGATAAGAAGAGGAAGTCCCAGCGATTCAATATCAAAGTCAAGAATCGCCCGTTCGAGGGCAATGGCTGATTTCAAGTGCGGGGCAGTTTCAGCATTATACCCCGCATCAGGGTGGTCTCGCAACCACTTGGAGTTATTGGCAGTATGATTCAACACAACGTCAGAAAGTCCCAATAACTGGTGGTTCTTCTTGACATCAGCAATGGCCTTGTGGGCCACGTCTTCAGAAGAAAACAACTTGGGGTCATATTCCAATTGGTCGTAGATCGAGTACGGGGAATCCAGCTCGCCTCGGGTTTGTAGTGGGGTATAGTGGACCATGTTATAGCCTTTGTCATGGACATAGCCAAATACTCTCGGCCACTGGTCAAGTCCGCCGGTCCACTTGGAAACGACAGTTTGTACGTTTAAATCATTAAAAGGTACATAATTGCCGTCAAGGAAAAGCGACGGAGGTACATTAAAATAATACGATTCGGTCTTTTTGTCTCCGTCATAAGTGATGTACCAGCAATACGCCCCCGGCTTCCAGATGGAAACGGGAATTTTAACATCCTCTACCAACAGAGGGTCCCCCAAAGACACCCCGCGGAATTTCGTCCGGACAAAATCTTCGTTTTCAGCTTCAGGAACATTGGTGTGAAAAATCCCATTGGTGGTCACCTCTGACCCAGCAGGAATAGTAAATGTCACTTCAAACAACGGGCCCGTCGCGGGCGCCGGTACCGACGGCAATATCAAGACGTCGTTGGCATTCTTCCGGTCCAACGGCTCACCTTTTGCCAGCAACCGCAAATTCAATCTCCCAGTGGAAGTCATTTTCGTCCAGTCAATGGTAATAGTGTCGTTGATGTGTTCTGATTTTGAAAATACAATGCAAATAAAACGCAGCAACGTCGAAATCCAGGCGGCTGCAGACCGCGCAGCACTGGCAAATCCAGCAAATTGCTTCATCAACCACCACACCATGATTGAGAGGTGGTGAGTAGTGGAGGCGAAAATAATGGAATTTCGTATCTAGTTGGGTTGCCAAGTGGAAAATGGGGTTACTTCGGGGTGCAGTGGTGCGGTGCATAAGCTGGCATTGATAAGAAAGTGGGGACAAGGGAAAAGGCTGTGGATGGTGGAGAGAAAGGGGAATAGGGTGGGGTAACTGGTGGGGGGCTATTTAAAGGTTGTATACAATTTCTTAGTGGTGTAATCAGTAATTATTCGTCGATATCAGGCAAAGCAACGGTTACAAGTGGACCCAGAATTGCCGAAACAGTACGATTACACCCCAATAAATTGCAAGGGGGGATTTACTAAGTTCAAGGTTAAGAACCATAACTATTTACAAATTTGTAGGGAAAAGTCCTGCACAATCGAAATGGTTGCGATACGCATAATGGGTAATAGTCACCAATAAAAGGTCATCATCCACTTGCCCCCAAAACCAGTGGTGGAAATATGGGGAAATGGGTTATTGCTGTTATCCGCTAACCAATGTTTCTTAAGACATAAACAAGTATACATAAACAAGCATACATAACACCACATTATAATCCTGCGACTACGCGTCAGCAGGCTGTTCTATTCCGTCGTGGGAACCTCCTCCTCCAATGGCAGGAGGGGGTTTGATGTAACCATCTGGTTCAGGTAAGGCAAAAGCTTGGCCAATAGAAAGCATAAAGGTAATTATCAAGATAGCGGTGGAACGAAACATGATTCGGCAGAGAAAAAGAGGGGTGGTTATATAGGAATTTTAGGGGGTATCTATCTAGAAAAGGGGGACAAAATGAACCAAAGGATTAAATAAGTTGAGCAACCAGGACATGTAGGGATTTTGTTATTTCGGGGTGGGATTTTAAAGTGGCAATGGAGGGTTTTCATACTCGGAATGATTGATCTTGTTGGCATTTCTGAACACATCACTGCTGTGGCAATGGAGGGTTTTCATACTCGGAATGATTGATCTTGTTGGCATTTCTGAACACATCACTGCTGTGGCAAGTCGTGTCTGAGCATGACTGCAACTTTGGAATAGCTCAAAGATTGTCGTCAACTATCAATAACTATACTTTCCAGCATTACAACACTATCATTTGCAAACAGCTTATTCATGGCCGAGATTGATCCGTTAGTTTGTTATGGTAGCCATTCACGTCATTGCACAGTATCACGCCGGTTCGAACCCCAGGTAGCAGCTCATCTCGGTTAAGTATCCTCCGATGTGAGTGGCCAACGCGGGGAAGCATACGAACCCCACTATCTTGCAGTGGTGACCAATGTTGGTTCCATGAAAAATTACCTTCGGGGTAACCCCATTTTGAAAACAATCACACGAGCAAATCAAAGTAATTGTGGTAAGGTTTCTCCGTTATGCACTGTCCCCGTGCATGATGATCGAATTTTTCCGGAAGTGCAGGGGGGCTATATAAATACCGCTGTCCCCACATCGGTTCTGGTCATTGCATCATCACCATCTTTCACTTTCCGTGCCCGGACGCTTGCCTGCTTATATAATCAGAACTCGATTGCTGTTGCACAAATACCCCCTCGAGAATTTGTAACCCGAAAATGAATAGTGAATTGAAAAAGGCAGTCGACGAAGTGACCGCGGGATACACCGTGGATAACAAGACGTTAATTGATGGTGCTGACTTGTTTGTGCAAATGATGAAGGAAGGGTTGGCTCTGTCCAAGCCCCAGCGTCTTACGATGCCAATGATTCCCACCTTTGTCACAGCAGTGCCTCTGGGTAAGGAAAAGGGATTGTATCTTGCTGGTGACTTGGGTGGAACCAATTTTCGTGTTTGTTCAGTACAATTGAACGGGGACCATACATTTAACCTTGAGCAACAAAAGACCAAGATTCCCCAAGACCTTATGACGGGGGCCCAGGGGTTGCCGTTGTTTAGATATCTTGCGGAAAAGATTGGGTTGTTTATTAAGGAACACCATCATAACTATTGTACCGAAGAGAATGACAATCGATTGAAGCTCGGGCTCACTTTTTCCTTCCCCGTGGACCAAACCGCTTTGCACCAAGGGTCGCTTATCCGGTGGACCAAAGGGTTTGATTTGCCCGATGTCGTTGGCCGAGACGTGGTGGGGTTGTTGCAAATCCAATTGGACGAACTCACGGTGCCAGTGGATGTTGTTGCTCTTGCCAATGACACGGTAGGGACGTTGTTGCTGCGGGCTTATTCCAACGATGAATCCAAAACCAAGGCCAACACCGTGGTAGGGTGCATCTTTGGTACCGGTACCAATGGTGCTTACTACGAGTCTAGGGAGAATATCAAGAAGATCAATGTCGAATCAAAGGGCATGGCCATCAATACCGAATGGGGGTCGTTTGACAATGGCCTTAAGGTGTTGCCCAATACCAAGTATGATCAAATTGTTGATGCGGAAACAGCCAATCCCGGCTACCATTTGTTTGAAAAGCGGATTTCGGGGATGTTTTTGGGAGAACTATTGCGGGTTACTCTTAAGGACTTGGCCGACCGGGAATTGCTCTTTTGCGACTTGAAGAAGGAACGGGGCGGCTCTCTTCCCCACCGGTTGGTGTCGCCTTGGCAACTTGACTCTCAAGTGTTGCTGTACCTTGAAATTGACGATTCCACCAATTTGAAAATGTCTCAACTCATTCTTGAAAATGAGTTAAGATTGAAGACCACCCCCGAGGAACGGATTGCGATTCAGGAAATCACCAGGGCCATTTCCAAGCGGGCGGCGTTGTTGTCGTCGATTCCCATTTCCGCTATTGTTAAGCACGTCAAGCACCTTTATAAACATGACGACAACGACTTTGAAATTGGTTGTGACGGCCTGGTTGTGGAATTTTTCCCTGGGTTTAAGGAACGCATTTATGAGGGGATCAAAATTATTAACCCTTTGCTGGATCTGAAGAAGAAGATTGTGTTGACGATTGCTAAGGATGGTCTGGGGGTCGGTGCGGCTCTTTGTGCCAGTGTAGCCTAGGATACGAACAATAAATGAAGAAATGACGAAATCGATTTAAACTGCGGGAAAAAATTCGGCTCTCCTAAGTTTGGCTAACACAACTCCCATTTTAGGTAACCCTTATTACTCCTTTCCCTCACAGTGAGCGGGCGCGGCCATCTTCGGAGAACAATCATGTGCTGCCAATTACATATACGTGTTATTAACAAGAAACGTCAATTTAATTATTGATCCGGGCGAAAAATCATGAAAATTAGTGAAACGTCGTTATGGAAGCATAACCACTCTCGTGAGCTTTCACATCGCCATCGGTAATTCTCTTTTTCTCTCATTATTTACCCCCACCATGGTACCTGAAAAACCCATGCCGCACCAAACCAATAATGTTCAATTGGCACAAGACACTATAAACACTATAATTTCCCTTGGAAACGTCATTAAACTCTATTAATCCTTCTAGCCCCTATCCTTATCACAAATCCTCCTCTGGTCACCTTTACGTGTCTCCTTTACCGTTTCAGTTGATCTATTTTACGCGTTCGCTGTTAGCTTACTTGAAACATGAAGTTCATCTCCGTGTTGACGGCACTTGCCACTGTCGCGTGGGCACATGATGAACCGGGGGCTCAATCCCTTCCCAATTTATTCAAAGTGCTGTCTCTTGATGAAATTACCAAGCAGGGGTGGATAGTTAATGGTGATGTTCGCTATGATGCTGGCAGGTTGTTGGTGCAAAATGGGGGTATTTGGAGTTCTGACTATTTGGCCAACGGCGATGATGAATGGGTGACTGAACTCACCTTCCGGTCGCTGGGAACAAACGCCAAGGACCATGATCGGGGCTCCACCAACGGGATGTCGCTCTGGCTCACCAGTCAAAAAGAAACAGACACTCTGAACTTTGGTGGACCCCAAGTATATGACGGGTTCCAGGTGTTGATTAGTGGCGGCACCGATGTTCATGGTATGGCTCTTTTCAACGGCGACGGCCATCTGGCGGTGCCGCCGGTGTTGGAAAACGCCATTGGCCAATGTAAATTCAACTATTTGGACTCAATGGTACCGTTCACCGTGAGAATCGCCTACTCCAAGAAAACCGGAATTTTGAAGATGCAAGTCGATAATAATTTGTGCTTTAGAACCGATAAGATTGCCATTCCCAATGGCCAAAAGTTCAAGTTTGGTTTGACAGCACTGCTGTTGTCTTCAGAAGAATATGAAATTCTCAAATTCAACACCTGGGACCACTGGACTCAGGATACGATTGATGATCACGGGTTAATTGAAGATGGCAAGCTCAAGATCGAATTCAAAACGGTAGAAAAGCCTGCGCCTACCCAACAACCACTTGCGCAAGTAGTTAACGAACGGACCCCCGTTGGGACCCAGGCTGGGACCCCGTCGGTGGAAATCGATCAATTGGTGGGGCGCATTGGTGGGCTTGAACAGCGGATGGATACACTTATTACCCACTTGTCTAACCAGCCTGCCAACCAAGGCGGTAAGGAAGGTAATTACGACGGGTTAGCCATCCAAATCGGCGACTTCCGCACCGATATCATCAACTACCAAAGAGATATGCTCGAAGCTATCAAGGTGCTTAATGACAAACTTGCTGGAGAGGTTCGGGGGCACCACCAAATCGTCGACGCCTTGGGCCAGAAGGTAGATTTATTGATGAAGAACCACAAGGAGTTGTCGACTCAACAACCGGCCGCGCCTGTGCGGGAAGTATCCGACAGCGACTTGGTGCTGACGATCTTCAAGTGGGTGTTGATTCCGGTGGTGGTGTTGTTAGGGGCTATTTTGATTGTCATGTTCCGGTTGAGACGTGATATTAAGCATAGTAAGTTGTTGTGAAGAATGTGTAATATACCAAGGCATTATCCGAAAAATAATGGCGGTTCTGGTCAGTAGTGATAAAGAGATTTGATTATATCTGTATTCGTTTTTTGTAACCGTTGCCATGTGTAATTTCAGCGGTTGTCTCAGAGCACTTATTAGCAGTGGGATCCCATGCTCTTTGCGATTGCACCTTTTGCGGGGTGAACTGTGACATAGGTAATCTAAATAAATCCCCGTTTCCCTGCCCCACACCAATTATCTCAACAACGGCCGAAAGGTTCTGCTTATGTCAGCATGTGGAAACATCCCCGCGCAGTCCCCTCTTCCTTGTGGCCGACAATTTCACAGGCTTCGCAGCGGCGTATCATGTGATTGGCGTCCATACCTATACACACCTCCTAGTCCAACCCCACTGACCACCTAGACTAATCTCTACCCTATTCCCATCTCCTTCTTTCCTAATTGTGTTCCAATTCCCCGTTTCCTCGGCCCCAATCACGTGTCATTGAAATCTTCACGTGCACTTACTGATACCCCACAAGTTAAATAGTCCTAAATCGCCACCAAACCCCCATGTCTGGGGTCGAACTTGCTACGGCCGCTGTTTTGGGCGCCCTGTTACTCGATGCCAAATACCATGTCAAGGAAGATTTGTTGCTTGCAAGAAAAACCGTTGCCGAGGCGTTGCCGTTCTTATACAGCACCTACCGCGGCAAGGTGCTGTACTGGTATTGGTTTGAAGCGGCTCTGAAAAAGTACAAAAACAACCCTGCTGTTTCGTTTCCTCGGCCCAAGAAAAACCCTCCTACTGTTAAGAACGATGCAAATGGCTACCCCATTTATGACGACCAATTCACCGTGGAATCCTACACCTACAAGGAAGTGTATAACATTGTGTTGAGATTGTCCCATATTATGAAACACGAATATGGCGTGACTTCGGAACAGACAATTGCTATCGACTGTATGAACAAGCCGTTGTTTGTGTTTTTGTGGTTGGCGTTGTGGAACATCGGCGCTTGTCCTGCGTTCTTGAACTTTAACACTCAAGGGAAGCCGCTTGTCCACTGTTTGAAGATTACCAATGTCACCCAGGTGTTTATCGACCCTGACTGCAGTGGTCCCATTCGGGAAACCGAGCTGGCGATTAACGAGGAATTGCCCAATTGTAAATTGCACTACCTTAATGAGGAAGAATTGTTGCGGGTGATTCAAGACCCGAAGACCCCCAAGTATCGGGCTCCTGACAACACCAGACGTCCCAATGATCTGGACCATGACTGTGCTGCTCTTATCTACACCTCGGGGACCACTGGGATGCCCAAGGCCGGGATCATGTCGTGGAGAAAGGCGTTCATGGCGGCAAAGATTTTCGGGTACATTGTCAAAATCAACGACAAACTGACGGTGTTGACGGCGATGCCGTTGTACCATTCCACCGCCGCCATGTTGGGGGTGTGTCCCACTTTGCTTGCCGGGGGCTGTGTGGCGGTGTCTCAAAAGTTTTCCGCCACCACCTTCTGGACGCAAGCTAAGCTTTCGAATGCCACCCATATCCAATATGTTGGTGAGGTATGTCGTTACCTTTTGAATGCCCCGTGGCATCCCGACAATGTGGCCCACAATGTCACTGTCGCCTATGGTAATGGGCTCAGAAAGGAAATCTGGTTACCGTTCAAAGAACGGTTCCACATTGATATGGTTGGAGAATTCTATGCGCTGACGGAATCCCCCATTGCCACTACCAACGCCCAGTATGGTACTTATGGTGTTGGTGCCTGCCGGAAGTTTGGTGGGTTGATCAATCTCTTGCTTGGTCTTTCGCAAGCTTTGGTAAAGATGGATCCTGAGGATGATAACGAAATCTGGAGGGACCCCGCCACTGGTTTTGCCAAGTTGGCGGATGTTGGCGAACCTGGTGAATTGTTGATGAAGATCTTGTCGCCTCAAAATGCTGAAAAGACTTTCCAAGGTTACTATGGTAACAAGAAGGCCACTCTGGAAAAGATTGTCCGGGACGTGTTTAAAAAGGGCGACGCCTGGTTCAGATCGGGTGACTTGCTTAAGAATGACGAAGATGGGTTGTTGTTTTTCGTTGACCGGTTGGGGGACACTTTCCGTTGGAAGTCGGAAAACGTGCTGGCCTCTGAAGTCGAATCGGAATTGCAACGGTCAGACGCCATCAAGCAGTCGGTGGTTGTTGGGGTACAAGTGCCGAAGCACGAAGGCCGGGCTGGGTTTGCTGTGCTTGAAGTGAAGGATGAATTTGCCGATAATACCCAAGGTGCTTTGGACAAGATCTACGAGCACGTGTCTAAGAACCTTCCCAGATATGCCATTCCCTTGTTTATCAAGGTGGCGGACATTGAACTGTCACACAATCACAAGGTGCCTAAGAATGCTTACAAAAAGCAAAAGTTGCCCAAGGGGGATTCTGGTGACGAAGTTATCTACTGGTTGAATGGCGACCATTACGAAGAGTTGACCACAAGCTCTTGGGATCAAATTATGGCGGGGACTTCCAAGTTGTAATTTAGATCTGACACCATGTATACATTTAAAAAATGCTCAACATTATGACAGTGGGTAGATATACTTTCAGATAGGAGTTTTCCTATTACGGCAATCTAAGCTCAGAAAATTTGCAGAGTGGTAACATCAGCTGATGTTTGTAAGTCGTACATTCTATCTCGACTCTACCTATTAGTCTAAGGCACGCTATCAACGCGGAGTTTTACTTTTAAGGTAATCTCAGATCAAGGCCCTTAATTCTCGGAAAGGTGGCGTCGGCTGATGTCCGTTCTCGTCATGTCATACATTCTATATTGACCCTTATCCCCTATTAGTATAACGCGCTTTACCACCCCAATCTCCCTCCCTACTTGAAAATCTTCAGCCAGAAACGACGCTTGTGCTTTTTGCCATCCAGCAGCGAAGACCGCGTCGACCCTACCGTCCCCGAATCCACGGCATGGATGGTGGGATGCGACCGGGTAGGCTCTAACTTGGGAGATGACCTGACGTTGTTATCATGGGATAACAGTTTCTTCAATTGCAGATGGGGGCGATCTCTTTGTGTCGGTGAATTTCTCGACGGCGGTGTTTCCAAATCGCAAAATTTAATGTCCCGGTGCTTGGGAGGCGGGGTAGCTTCTTCCAGATCGGGTGGCGTCGACACCTGTACTTGGATCTTAGGTACTTCCGAATGGTTTCGCTTGAGTGCCCGCATGGTTTCAGCGTAGGAAGGGCCCAGGGACTGAACCTTTTGCACCGGTTCCTCTGGAGCAAGCATCAGCTTCATTTTGTAAGGCACGGTGCCAAAGCTGTTTGACCCGGTGATGGCCCTCGCCACCCGGGCCCCCTTACCCTTAAAGTCTGGGTTGATGGAGCGCAATTCATCACACAACTTGGCCAGATCATCAGAAATGCTCCGCAAGAAATTAGCAAAAAACTCTTCATCCCGGGGTTTTTTCTTGAGCCGAGTAATTTCCTTATTCATATTGCGCTTGTAGTCCCAGTAAATCTTGGATATTTCCTCGTAGGAAGAGTACAGGTCATCCAGCTTGACTGACAGCTCCAGGTCGATCAGTCGCAACGACTCCAGGTCGCTGGCATCGGGATCCCATGCCGCCTCGTCCTCATTGGGCAACACATCCCGCTTGAACCCGTAGCGGTTGTCGACGATATCTTCAAGTGACGTCTCAAACGTACTCATGTTCAGGGCGGTGACAACAATCACCGGGAGAGGGAAGGTACTCACCAATTTGTCAGTGATTTTGTGGGAAGTCCACGCCCGCAACGGTGCTGTGACCCCCGTGTTCACCTTGGACCCCGTACATACGAGATTAGGCTCATATAGCTTGTACATTTCTTGGAGGACTTCCCGCGAGCCCCCGACACAGAGATCAAGACACACCCTAGCAATGACATTGGGATTGATCACCTCCAAACAATAATCCATAATGTCCTTGGTTAAGGTTTTCATATATTCCGGGGTATTACGCTGGCGCAACCGCATTCGAGGAGTAAGCGCCTGGCCACGGTGGTTGGGGTATGAGGAGGTAATCTTGTGCTTTTGTCTGAGAAGACGCTCCAGAGCAATCGCCAGCGTCACCACCACCGTATCGCCATCGCTAATAAACGAGTTGAGAACCCAGTCCAAGGCTGTCCACGTGTGCATGCGGCCGGAAATGTACACCAAGATAACCCGGTTGGAGAGCACTGGCTTGCGCCACCCGTTTTCCTTGTTGTATAGCCGCATTTTGTAAAGATCGTCCCACTTTTCATGGGTCCGGGCCATGGTACACCCGCGAAACGTGATTATGGGAGTGGTGGGGTACTCGGGTCTCGCCGCCCGTAGCATTCGGGCAAACTCCAACATGTCGCCGTCACGGGTGGGCGACCCAGGACTAAAACTGCCCCTGCGGTTGCTCGGCCCTGGGGACCGCAGACGGCCCCTGCCTTCGGGATGGCGGTTTAGATGAAGGTGGTCACCCACCCGCCACGAGTGGTCTTCAATGTCGTACTCGGAATTCCAATCACTATCGTCGTCGTCATAGCCAATATTGATAGTATCAAACAGCACCTTTGGCCGGTACCGCTTTTTCACCGGGTTCTGGTCAAAGCCGGCGCTGTCCTTTTTGACTTTGAAATAAACGTCGCGATAGCTATCATTGGTACGATGCTTCAAAATTTCCACAAGATCATAGTTGTGTTCGGCCTTGGGGTTGTCTTGTTTCGACTTGGATTCGGTGTAGATGGCCCCATCGGTGGTGGTTCGTTTAAGCATACCAACTGCGAATTGCCACTGTTGTTTGAGAGGAATTGGGTTGATGGGTGCGCCAAGACAACGTGATGTTATGTAGGCAATAATTGGAGAGGGGGGTTGCGAAAGCAAGGAAAAGATGTTTATTGGTTGGGCGAGTAATAGATGAGTGGGGGGTTTTGTATTGTGTGAAATAGTCCATGCCGCATCTACTTTTTTGTGGTTGGCCGATTGTTATAATAGCGCTACAAAAATGGTGAGAATCGTTGGTCGCACGAGGATATATCGGGACCGTCGGTATTGGCTTTAGATAACGTATGGGACGAGACAGCGCCATACAAGAGAACATGGTGGAATCATGGGAAGGGGTGTGGCTGGGGTTGGATCATTTCGTCCTATACAAGCAAAAGTAAAAACTTAGGTAGTGATTATGGACAGTTTTACCATGTTCATTAAAGTGTACGCATTTTCCAATGTTGTTGGTGTGACGCACATTGTCATGGTGCGTTGCATAGTAGAGGTGACATGGCGACGTGGTAAATAACAGTGCGGGTTATTCTTTCCTCATTTTATGTACTTCTTGATTCGTCTAATCTTTTAGAATAGTATATTCAGGGGTAGGTGCCTGTCTACCTGTCTAATTAGATGAGGATTACACCACGTTTATTCACGGCGGACAATGATCACCACCAACGTTTAATTGACTCTAAATACGTTTTAATATCCAAACAAACCACTAGTCTTATAATCTTCTACAATCACATTGCCGGCGGATATTACCCACGGTGGACGTTGTTTTTCATCCTTATTTGGATCCCGCCGTTATTAGTGCGAATAAAATACATATGGCTCCCGGGGCATGGAACCCTAGATCCATCAATTGGGATTGGGAGGGCATTCTCGAAAACGCGATTGAGCTTGAGGAAAACCAACATGAGCCCGGCCATAAACTCCGACCGTTCCTATGGATGGCATTGCCGGTGCTGTCGCTAGCGGTATACAACCAGGTGTGTGATGGGCTTAACCTTTTTTTATCCCCCCAAGAAACAAAGTCCAACAAATACCATCCATTGAATCTTCTTTTGGCTGGGTTTATGGGGGTGCTGGTGGCGAAAGCGGCAAAGTTGACATTAAGCGGTGATCCCATAATAGGGGTGCTTAACCAGATCTACACTCACGGAAATGGGGTGTCTGGGAAGACTAGTGGTAGAAAAGTCATCTCCGAAAAGACCATGGATGAATTTTTGAGTCGATTTCGCTTTCCTGACGTTGAAATAGCCAAGAAAGTGTACCTCGCCGTCAATGGCGATGAGGGGTTTTTCCTCTTGGGGATGGTTTTATTTATGCATTATTCCTTTGATACAAAGTTGCAAGACTTTCGTCACCGATTGTTGAAGCATGCCGAAGACAAGAGTAACGTTCAGAAGGTTCCAGTGAAGGTCATCGAAAGCCATCCCAAGAAACAGGAAAGAAAGATAGCCGTGGCGCCAGAGGAGTCTGGGGTTTCATTTCATCAAGTTATGAATGATTTGCAACGGGATATTGCTGCCATTGATCTTGAGCATGAAGAGAATAAAGCTAAAATAGAGATGGGGGTTAAAGAGGTGAGCAAAAAGATGAAGAAGAAAACTAAGATAGACGTCAAGAAAGAATTGTTCGGGCTGGGGGGGGTAAGAGCAGTTGAGTCTAGGGAAGAGGTAAAGACTGCGGATGACCAAGCTTTACTGTCGCCTTCACATCCCCATCTGCCTCCTAAATCTAAGTTGCAATCTCCCGAGTCTACGGTGCAATCTCTTTCTCGGTCTACTGTCCAATCTCCCCGGAATGGCACCCCGGTCCAGATTGAAAAGGATTCTCCTGGAAAATCACCCCTGGTCCAATCCCCCCTGCCTCACCCTTCTTCCCTAGATCTGGATCTCGGCAATGACGATTCCGACGACTTCCGCCGCACAGTGGACATGCTCCAAGACTTGTTCCCAGCAGTACCATTATCGGAATTGAAAATCTTGGTGCAATTATCTGGTGACATTGACGAGTTAATCGAATACCTTTTCGAAGAACAAGAATGCCATCGTCTTCTCCAAGAACAATTGCACCAACCGGAAGTGGTGACCAAGGTCTACGCAGCCGAGGTGCACCAGCTAAAGGAAATGTTTCCCAATATAGACATCGACGCCATCGAACAAGCGTTTGAGCTGCACCACGCCGACCTCGAATCCACCACCGAGTTTCTTTTGAGCAACGTGGGCGATAACGACGACTTTGCAAACTATTCCACCCCAAGACCACAAAACCAACAGGACACCATCGAGAATTTGTTGGGGGTCCCTCCCGCCGTGGCTCGGGCATACTTGCTGCATTCAGGCAAACTAGCCGATGCCATTTGTGAGATTCTCTTGTGGTACCGTGCGGAAGCCAAACAGCCCGAGGAACCAACTAGGGGGCGTCGTGTCCAAAGGGGCACCACCCGGCGTAGCCAAGCCCCTCGCCGGTACCAATATCGCGCCAACAGCCCCGAGGCGATCGAACTTAAAGATACATATAATCTGAACCCCGAATTACAAACACGGTTCACTTGGAATTTCATGGCCAAGACGCTTGAGTTTTTTCAGGGGAGCCCGGATTTGGTGTTGCCAGTGATGACGGGGTTGATTGATCACAACCTTGCCCAATCGGTAAGCGCGCGATTCGCGGTTATTTCCAAGCGCAAACAACCAACGCAATTGACGAAGGAGGAAAAGGCGCAGATCCAATTATCATTGCCTGTTCCGGAGCCGCAGATGCAAACGATGCCAAAGACGTTTGCGGCGGCGGCCAACGAGCACCGCCACCTCCAATGGTCTTTAGTGTCGGGTAATTCCAACAAGGCGTTGGTGGGAGCCAGTTTTGCCAACTATAAACAGCAGCAGCAATCGTCTATTCCCGAGGATGCACGAAACCAGTTGGAACGGGCGAGAAACGGCCAACTGTTGGACCTCCATGGATTTACCGTTGGTGTAGCCAGTACCATTACTCGGTTGGCACTCAATATTTGGTGGGCCAAAGAACGCCAGTGTCGGGAGGAGCAAGGGCAATTACATAAATATGGCCTGCAGGCAGTGTTTGTTTCTCCATTGTCGGTGATTACTGGGCGAGGGCTTCATTCGGCGGGGGGGGTGCCCGTTGTGCGCATGGCAGTTCAGAGATTACTTAAGATGGGAAACTATGTTTATGATGAGCGAGTGGGGGCGTTTGTAGTGGAAGGTAAGCGGGACCGTACGTAATGAGATAAATGATTTATGAAGGGAAAGTTTTTGTAGTGTAACAAAGAGGGGGGGTGAACAATGATTGATGTGTAAACAAGAAAAGAAACGAAAAGATAACAAGGGCAAACAAGGATAAGCAAGGCTATAGTGTAAACAAAGGTCCGGTGGTATATTTCGAACGTTTCATATACCGACGACATTCATTTCCTCTATTCGTCTCTTCGGTTATCGGTTTCTGCTTGTGTCAAGAGACATGAAGTTTCAAATAGATGTTTTTTTTTGCAATATTCACCACGCAAATTTCTTATACGATCATCCTGAATCTCAGGACCCCGGAATGGGCCCGGTATGAATCCGGTATGGATCTAGCCCACCATCCATAAAAAAGCCACTAGTTTGAGTGATCGCTCGTTTAAACCCGGTTATCGACTCCACCTCGGTATTTGTGCCGCGCCAAGAATAAGTAGGCACATGGGTCGCCATCACCACCGTCAGGTGATGGCAGGAATCTGATGTTCCGGGCTCGCAACCGCAAACATTCACCTTCAAAACTGCTGCCCATACCAGTGTCGGCTAAACCTAACTGTTTGGCTCTGGTGAGATGGCCACGTTCCTCGGTATGCGGATACCGCAATCATTCCTCGCGTCAGGGGTCCACCACTGGCTTCCGCCGAAATCGACATGCATCGAACAACGACATTGGAGGACGACAACTAGGTGCCGGGAAATTAAATCCGTTTGGTTCAAAATCATTGTCCTGTTTTCATTCCGTAGAACTTATTGTTGATGCAATATCCATCGATGTTATATGCACATTGCAGTGGAGATATGAAATTTGATCGCCACCGCCGTCCCGGTTTGGCTAGGACCGTTGGCGAAGGTCCCCGGCAGGCTCAATTCCCCGGCACTCCCCTTCCCCACAGTGACATCATCTACACGCCATCATCTCTACATCCCCGACTTCTCTCGCGATATTTTCACCCCACCACCGCTCCCACTCTTTCGCGCGCCAAAAGTTTTTTTCTATCACCAACCCCCTTCATTGGCATTTGAGCTAGCGCGGGAGATTACCGACATTATAAGTGTTAATCAACGTGCCGGTACCATGGATTCAGTCCAGGCTCTATCGGGTCCCCAGGCTCCTTCGCGTGCCCCAGATGACTTTGTTGAAGTGCCCGAGGTGGAGGTGACGGCGGAACCCGTTCGCCCCACCACCGACCGGGTGGTATCTACGAAGTTGTCCATGCCAGCCCAAGTGAACACGGCGCCAAGAACTCCCGACAATGCCAGTTTCAAGTCGATGGACCCAGGAAAACCAAAGTTTGACAGTCCGATTTTGTCGAGACAACTGCTGATGTTATCTCAGGAGCATTTTGATACCGCGGGCACCCGTGCCACCAGCAATTATTCGGCGTCTGGCAGTACTGCCACTACGCCGGTGATCTGTGCCACGCCAGTGCTGACTGCAACCACGCCGGTGGCAAACGGTACTCCTATCGTGGGCACACCCATGGCCAATGGAACTCCCACTGCTGGAACCCCAGTGATGAGCGGTACTCCTGTCATTGGCACTCCTGTGGCTAATGGTACCCCCGTCATCGGCACCCCTGTGGTCGGCACCCCTGTGGTCGGCACCGTATCCACCCCCATTGCCAACATATCTGGCGATATCCTCGAGCCGGCAATGACCCCGGATCAGGTGTTTCCCCAAAAGGTTTCTACACCTTCACAACCGGTGGCGTCGTCCCCCATAGTCTCCAAACTGGCTTCCCCTCGCCCAGTAGAGTCCATGATCCCCGAATCGTCTACCCAAGTGGCTGATACCGCCCCTAAGGTACCCACGTCCATGCTTACACCGGTGCAACCACAACGGTCGCCTTTGGAACAACCGCAGCGTTCGCCTTTGGAGCAATCCTACGCGTCTCGACAATCGCTGTCGGCCACGGTGATCCGGCTGCCCCCTCAAGCATTCCCTCAATCGAGACAACCAAGCTCAGCAACAACGGCACTGGCGGCCACGACGTTGCCGCAACTGTCGCGGGCAAGGCAATCTCCGGTGGCCCCCAAGACGCGTAAGCTGGGCAACCGAGTCAAGGGGGTGCTTAAGGAAATGTTCGGCAAACTGAAACCCTCTAACGGCTCGTCTTTTGCGTCACCCGACGCAGTCAACATGAAAATTTCCACCCCTTTCAACGCGAAGCATGTTGCTCACGTGGGCATAGATGACGATGGGCTGTACACGGGGCTCCCCCTCGAATGGGAACGGCTATTACAGGCGCTGGGGATTCTGAAACACGAACAGCAACAACACCCGCAGGCGGTGATGGATATTGTCGCCTTCTACCAAGAAGGCCTGTCAGAAAACCCCGATGACCACGCCCTCAACAAGTTCCAGTACGAAAACAGAAACAACCTGGGGCTGGTGACCACCAACTCGCTGCTGACGCCGCCGCCCACCCCCGGTGGTGGCGCCGGGCTGCTGCTGCCCCTGGCGCTGGCGCCGGTGAAGCCGATTCATGAATCGTTCATTCCCCTGAGACCGGCGCCAAAACCCCCGGGCGCCCAGTCTCAGCTGTCGGTGGCGTCGTCATCGTCGACCTTGCAAGCAAACACCATTACTTCCCCCAGCAAAATGCAAGCTTTTATGGGCAGGCTGTTTTCGCTGAAGTCCCTCAAGGGCTTGCGCCCCCGCAAGTTGTCTGAACTGCTGGTCAAGTCCAATGGCATGGTCCCGCCCCCCATGCCGCAAATCCCCAAGTCAAAGCTGCACTCGCTGCTGTTGGCGCTGCACACGGTGGGCTATTCCTACGACCAAGCCGACGCCCTGGCCACCGCCCCCATTACCCAATCGCTGCGGTTTGACGATATCCCTCGCAATGATATCCCTCCCTTACCTCGCGTTCGACCGCTGCAGGCTCCGCCCCCTCCCACCACCACTTCTGGTTTGCCTACAACCTTGGGACCGGCACTGCCCCAGCTCAATGGTGAGTCATCGCTTGCGCCACCGCCAGTACAGCACCCGCCTCCGCCGGTGCCCAAAGTGGCGCCCACTCTGGAACCCCCTCAGCCGCCGGTGGCCCCTTCCTACGGGCCCTCAAATGCGCTTGACCAGCTTACGCTGTCTGGCACTAAAGAAAAGTACTACGAACAGCAACTGTTATCGAGACAGGCACTGGAGAAGGCGCAGCGCCAGCAGCATCAACTCTCGCAGGTCTCGCTGGCGACGACGTCGACCAAAAAGCCGGGGAGAGATGCCAAACAAGCACAACTACTCCAGGCCAAGAAGCGGGAAGACAAGAAACGCAAACACGCCCAGGTTATTGCCAAGTTGCAGTCGATATGCTCTGACGGCGACCCCAACGGGTTGTATCAAAACTTGAACAAGATCGGCCAGGGGGCGCTGGGGGGGGTGTACATTGCCACCGATGTCCGCAACACCAGCTGTCATGTGGCGATCAAGCAGATGAACTTGGAACAGCAGCCCAAGAAGGAATTGATCATCAATGAGATTCTTGTGATGAAGGGGCTGCGCCACCCCAACATTGTCAACTTCATTGACCTGTACTTGGTCAAGGGCGATCTCTGGGTTATCATGGAGTACATGGAAGGGGGGCTGTTGACGGAGATTGTCACCCATCTGGTGATGAGTGAGGGCCAGATTGGGGCGGTGTGTCGGGAAACACTCAAGGGGCTTTCGTTTTTGCATTCCAAGGGGGTGATCCATCGTGATATCAAATCCGACAACATCTTGTTGGACTTTGACGGCAACATCAAGATGACTGACTTTGGATTTTGTGCCCAGATTAACGAAATCAACCTTAAGCGCACCACCATGGTGGGCACGCCGTACTGGATGGCGCCGGAAGTGGTGCTGCGCAAGGAATACGGCCCTAAGGTGGACATTTGGCTGTTGGGGATTATGGCCATTGAGATGATTGAAGGCGAGCCTCCCTACCTTAACGAAACCCCGTTACGCGCGCTCTATCTTATTGCCACCAACGGCACTCCCAACTTGAAGGAGCCGGAAGCATTGTCGTCAGACATCCGTCTGTTTTTGGCGTGGTGCCTCCAGGTGGACTTTAAGCTGCGGGGGACGGCCGAAGAGTTGTTGAATGATAAGTTTATCGTCGAGGCGGATGAAGTGCTGCTGTTGGCGCCGTTGGTAAAGATTGCCCGGATGAAAAAGAATGACGAGGATAATGACGAGTAATTAGATCAATGTATTATACCGGCCCTTGCCGGACTCTCTAATGTTGACATTTCGCTGCGCTAATAAAACCGCGCAATAACGTCATCGGACATCACAAATCATGCAAAATCGATTTGTGCTCCCGATTACAAATGAGTGCTATGCTACATGCGCGTTTTGGGTAGATTGCAGTTACAACGGTCGATGCGATGATGAAGGTCTATTATGCTAACAAGAATTTGGCAATTCTCAGAATGCCAAAGTACTGGTCGTCGTCAATTTCCAGCACCAGTCTTGGTTTTTTCGCCAACTTTCCTAAAAGTTGGTTTTCAAAAAAATTGAGCAGGTCATGCACGCCTAATGGTTCCACATAAACGCTAACATTGCTTGTGCCGTCAACGCCAATGCGAGTGAATTCATGCTTGTCTGGGTCGTACACGCCTCCGGATTCGCCGTAGTGATGCTCGTCGTAGAGGGGGCAGTTGAGAGCGTACTTACACCATTCCAAAATGTCGTCTCGGAACACTTCGTCTTCGCCTACAAGCACCATCACTTCGTAGCCGGGATCCTGGAATGAGGGAATATCCTCCCAGTCCTTAGAAGAGTAGTCACAATTGCCGGGCAGTACAAGCACCAGGTCAAGAGCGGTGGTGCCGACAATCTGGTTGACCCGGTGCATGTCAGAAAAGATATCGAACTCTATAATATCGCGTCCGTCGTTATCGTACCACAGGTTCCCTGATTCAAACTGGTGGATGTCAGGAACGATTTTCACCCACGGCGACACCAAACACACCTTTTTGGGGTACGGTAGCAGGGCAATCGCGGGATCCTGTTGGTTCTGCTTGAGGTATTGTAAATAAGCCATGGCCAAGTTTCCTCCGGCCAGGTCACCCATGAGGTATATAGTTTCGGCCCCCTCGCTCACCAACCGAGAGTATGTCTGGTGCAACTGGGTCAATTGACAGGGGATGGTGTAGCCTTCCAGGGCCAATTTGTAGTCTAAAAATAGCACCAGCAACTTCATTTTGTCATGATTGCACAACTCCCAGATTGCCAACGTCAGCTCGATCTGAGACGGCCCCGCCTGGAAGTAGTAACCCCCGCCATGTAAATAGATCAAAACCGGGTCCAGAGGCTTCCGCTCGTACTGGCGCACAAGCCAAATGGCATTGTCGTCGTAGCGCTTGCCAAACCAGCCACAATTCTTATGTACAAAGCGATAGTGTGACGGCTTCACCAACTTGTTCAACATCGTTTCGTTGGGCAAGAAGCAAACGTACTTGCAGTCCGTCACCGGCATCAGCAAAAAGGCGTTATAAAGAAGCATTTTCGCCAGGTTTATCGGTTGGTGCTTGAATTTGCGATATGGACTAATCCCCAAACATGCCTTAATCATAACCCCGAGCAGCCGTAGCGGCAATCCTAGAAGGATCAAGAGTCCTCGCAACAGGATCATTTTTGACAAGATGCAATGCGGCCCACTTGTTTTATAGATTAGTATATTTTCCTGCAGGTCGGGCGGAGGTTATCGCGAGTGATGCCGAGCTGGTCGGTACATTGTCGATATGCCGAGAATCTGTCCTGGAAAAGAAATACGCAGCTACGGCTGGAGAGGGTGATGGGCTTAGCAGGAGGGGATCACTGCAACGTGAGTTCGTACCCAGTTGGCCATCAAATAGGGTTTTTGTAAATGCAGGCAACCGCGTTTGCCTTGTGACCCCCCTACTTATTATTGCCCCCTTCGTACAGTCTAGCCCCGATAAAATTTATTGATACGCGAACGCGCCAGCTTATCACCCCGTGACAGTTTGTGGGGATTTAAATCCCACCCCCACTGGCTTCAGCGCGGCAAGATAGTTTTATAGTAATGCCAAGCATTTTTCTTGAGTTGCTGTGTCGTAAGTGGAGACCTCAGTGGGGTTTGCGAACAAAGACAAACTCGGACCGCTGGCAGGAGATCATGTTCCCTGGGGGTGTGGGAGGGCGCCGTGGTCTATTGTTCCAGCTATATAGTGCTATTGTTAGCACCGTCCCGGCGGCACTGTCGCTCAATTGAGTATGCGGAATGAGCCGGAGTGAACTGGGGGATACCGGAGTGACGTCATAGTAAATCAGCCCCTCGTACATATAAAGTCCAAGATCGTAGCAAGCACTTTATATATAAATGTCTGAACAAAGCGAAGTAGTTGACAAAGCCCCGATCAAGGCAGCTCAAGAAGAATTCCAACTGTACTTGAATAACGATGGCATTGACCAATTGCGCCCGTTGGACAGGAAGCACAAAGTGCTGAACTTGTCGCTCTCGGATTTGAGTCAGTGGCAAAATGGATTGACGAAATTACTGAGCTCAACGTCTTTGAACAAGCAATCGCTGAGCAATCTCAAGAAGGTTGATTCGTTGGCGAAATTGCTGAGAAACCCGTCTATTATCAAGCGCAAGCGCAAGGATGTGATTGACCATGAACGGGTAGCGTCGTACGCCTTTTGCTTTGACATTGATGGCGTGCTTCTTCGGGGGCCCGACACCATTCCTGAAGGAAGAGAAGCGCTCAGGTTGTTGTATGGTGACAATAAGTACAATGTCAAGGTGCCATCGATTTTCGTCACCAATGGAGGTGGGAAACCTGAATCGGTGCGGGCCACCGACCTTACTCAACGATTGGGGGTTCCCATTACCCCAGAACAGATTATTCAGGGCCATACTCCCATGAAGGATCTTGTGGACGTATACGACAATGTGCTTGTAGTGGGGGGGGTGGGGAATGTGTGTCGAAATGTGGCCGAGCTGTATGGATTTAAGAATGTCTATACCCCGCTTGATATATTGGCATGGAACCCCGCTGTTTCCCCTTATCATGACTTGACGGAAGAAGAAAAGAAATGCGTCAAGAAGGGGGTGGATTTTTCCAAAATCAAGATCCAGGCGATCCTTGTATTTGCTGATTCGCGGAATTGGGCGGCTGATCAACAAATCATTTTGGAATTGCTTCTTTCCAAAGATGGTATTATGGGCACCGAGTCAAAATCCTTTGATGAAGGGCCGCAGATTTACTTTGCCCACTCTGACTTCATTTGGGCAACAAACTACAAGTTGAGTCGGTACGGTATGGGGGCATTACAGGTGTCCACAGCGGCCTTGTACCGTGAACATACGGGTAAGGAGCTCAAGGTGAACCGGTTTGGTAAGCCCCAGCCTGGAACTTTCAAGTTTGCTAATAAAGTGTTGGCGAAATGGAGACAGGGGGTATTGGATGATCACTTGAAGAAATTATCCATCGACGATCCGGAAGCCAACGATGCTGACATTTTGATTCAAGAAGACGGTGAGGAAATTATCAACCAGTCCAAGTTGCAAAGCTACCATGGCGATTTTGATGATTCTGATGAGGAAGAAGACAACAAGAAGCGCTTTTCCCAGAAACCCGACGACGACAAGATCAAGTTGGAATTACCGCCAGCATCGACGGTGTACTTTGTTGGGGACACTCCTGAATCAGACATTCGGTTTGCCAACTCCCACGATTCGCTGTGGCATTCTATCTTGGTAAAGACTGGTGTGTACAAGGAAGGTACTGTGCCAAAGTATACCCCAAAGTACACTTGCGACAATGTCTTGGAAGCGGTAAAGTATGCTATTGAGAGGGAACACGAAAAGGAATTGGCAGAGTGGAACCATGGTGCCGAGTTGGAAGACAAGTCATCTCGTCTCAACTTCAATGACCTCGTGATGACGCCTCTGGAAGCGGCTACCGAAGAGCCCAAGGTCAAGTTGTCTCCCAAGTCCCATGAATACGAAGAGTTAGAAGTGCCTGATATTTTGGCCCAAGAAATCCACAAGGTAAAGGACGTGGGAGTATAGACAACATAGAGATAAATAGGGGAAGAAACAACACCTGTGTTATAAATAACATCAAAATCCACTATTGAATCAACATCATTGCCCTCGTTTGTTTATCCTCATCATTCAAAATGCGTTATCCGTTCCTTGAAATTTCATATATCCCAATCTAGAAAAATTACAAGCGTCTCAAACCTTAATTCCTTCTCCCGCTAAAAAACCCTGAACCCCTTTTTCTCACTAAGCGAACAAAATATCACAAATATACACAAATAGGGATCTTTGTTCATGGTTAACACGACGACGCCATTTTTTTTTTAGTAAAGCGACATGACTTGTTTTTCTATTGTTTCTATTCCTGACAACATTCCCCTTGACATCAATCACCCTATTCTTTCCAACAGGTTATATTTGCCAGCCACGCGTCGCGCGTTAAAAAGCGTCATTTTCCCAAAACCCCTTCTTTATGCTTATCGATAACTACATCGACTTGTTCGAAAACGCCAACAAAAGACACCAGCTGTTGGAAAAGCTCGAAAAGGATGTTAAACTTCAGCTCCGACAATTAGAAGCGGAACGGATCAAGTTGAAACAGGTGTTAGCGGAAATTCGTCGGACAAAGGACGCTAACAAGATTGAAGAGCACCAGTTGGTTGCAATCAATGAGCTGTTGAAGCAGTTTGAACTTACTGCGCAACAATTGGCCCGTAATGAGTTAGGGCAGGCCCCTACCACTTCCACCAAGCCTGTTGAAATCAATCGAGACTTATTTGAGCTTATTGACAGAGTTCGCGAGGCCAACCCTAAGATTAGCGAAAAGGTGAATGTGGTGGCCCCTAGAATCAAGCATTTGGATGATTCCAAGGCGGAGGCAACCGAGAAACGGCAACAGGGGGAAAGCAAGGTCAAACTGAAGGAAGACAATGAGAGTTTTGACGACCTGACATTTATTGACGATTCTTCAAAGGCAGATCCTCCATTAAAGGCGCAACCCAAGCTGGAATTGAGTCAATATTATCCGTTTCTACACCTAGAAAAGCCCAAGGAGCTTATTGAACACGCCAACTTTACAGTGCCGCTGCCGCCAGCAGTTATTTCTTCGCTGGTGGACCCTGACTTGGCCCCCAAGTTTGCTCTGATTCAAATGGCGTTTATTGGTCATCACGTCCCCTATTCCCAGTGGGGTCAAGTTCTTAACCAGTACTTGACTGGGGAAGCTCTAGATGCCTATCTTGATTACTATCATACCAAAAAAACTATGACATGGAATGATGTGCTCTATTTATTCTTTGCTGATAAAGATTTATATGTGGTCAACGCCCAGGCTATTGATCGGTGGACAAAAATGAGACCCGAACAAGGTCAATCCATGCGCCAGTTTGTTGCGGAATTCAAACAAGCAGTGGCATTGTCGGCCCCATTCCCTGGTAGGCTTGATCTTGAGCGAGCACTTCTCGTACTGATGGTAGATATGCCCTATGAGGTTGTGCAGCAGTTACAGACAATTTCTGACCGATATGAGATGTACCGGATTGTGATGAAGAGGGTGAGATAAGACAACGGATAGTGGGGATACGGAATACAGAAAGGCAGTCGTGAATGGGAATTCAAACAATGGTGCTGAATCTACATCGAAAGATTGTATAGTCAGACAGATAAATAGATTATTGAACGGGAAACAAGTATACATTTACATTCACCTACCAAAATTAGTCCCCGTATTGATTACCATTATCTCCTTCATTATCCTATTTTCATTGGCTATAAATGATGTGCCAAGCACCGTTTCTTCGCCTCCTCTAAACTCTCTCGACAATAGCCCACCAATTATCCCGATCATATCCCTGTTCCACCACCTTACTCATCCCCGTAGCCTCACAGTCGGCCACCAATTCCCCTTCCTTGTAAAGATGGTAGTAGCGATACTTTGTTTCGTCAGGCTTGTCCTTTTGTCTGAACACCCAAGGTACCAATATATCTTGATCGTCTCCCTTTTTATATCCCCGTCGCAGATTCTCCTGTTCCAATGCCCAACAGTACACCAAGAACTGGCCTCCAACTCTCACCTTGGAAAGTATATGGGCAATCGCCTGTTGTCTCCGTTCGGGAGTGGCAAAGTGATGTATCACAGCAATGGAAATGGCAAAATCAAACCGATCTTCGGCATGGGGTAAACAGAGACCATCTGACACTGCGAGATTGTAGTTCTTGTTGATGCCATGAGCACATTCAATAAGCCCCGTCAGGTAGTCACTACCAATCATGAATAATTCGGGGTTGACCCCAAGATATTTGCCGTTGCCGCAACCAATATCGATGCCGATGGAATATTTCTTTTGTCCGGAAAGGAATCGGTCAACTACTGGCCACGGCTTAAACCGTGTGGACAGAAAGTGGGGGGCAATTTCGTTGTAGACGTCGTGGACATATTCTGACTCCTGCGTGGTAGGATCGAGGTCCTTGGGAAGTGACATGATGGATGGGCGACGTGAGATGTAGCGAAATAAATGAGAGATGGGAATGAGATAATGGCGGGGAACAAGTAGGGAGGTATGATAAAATATTGGAGGTGACAGCGTTTGAACTTGAAACTAAATACTTTTGGTTTTTCTGATGAGATTACGTTGTTGAAATATTGACTAAATTGTAAAATATGTAAAAAGTCGTTAATAGATGAAAATTATGGGGATGAAAAAGCAGGAAAACGAAAGGAATTGCATACTCCGTCGCTAGTATATATAATCTAGCCATTTTAATATCTTAACCTCTTTATTCATTATTTACATCAATTTCTTCTCAATTTCTTCTCCGATAAAACTCATAAAACAATGAGCGCATTCCAATCCTCGTCGCTAAAGATTATTCACCTCTAAAACGGCCACCAAGCCTTTGCGGTTTCCACAGCAGTTTCCGCCGCGGTTTCCGCTGCCGCCGATGCCACTGTCGACGCCAGTTCCGCAGCCGCCTTCGCCGCGTCCAACGCTTGTTTTTGCTTCAAGTGAGGAGACATGGCCGGGAAAATGAGCTCAATGTAACAAGCAAGCAAGGAAATCAAGGCAAAGGTAACCTTCAATAATGGCGGCTGGGCGTTTTCCTTTTCTTTGGCGGTCTTGTGGTGAGGCTCGTTCAAGTAGGTTTGCACCGCGAGAAAGAACGCAGTCCACGACAACGTCTTGTTCCGCATAAACATGGCTGCCATGGGAAGCGATTGTGAGATCATGGCCAGGGCCTCGTTCTTGGCCTTGGCGGGGGTGTGCACGTAAGGAACCACCAATTCAGCGTTCTTCTTGGACATGGACAGTGGTGGGGTGCGGCTAGTAAAAGTGACGAACAAAGTGAGGGAGTGAGGGAGAGGAGACACGCAAATTGAGAATAAAAGTGCGGACCAAAGTAGATTAAAGAGGTAGCGGTTTTCGTGGGATACAATCGAGTATGAAAATGGTTTAAGTTAATATGGGTATTTCATTTGCTAGGCTCTGATGCTGACATGTTGAAAGTTTTCCACGTAGATTAAGCCGCCTTATTGAAGGATATAGAAATAATGATTAACATAATTGATGAGTTACGAGATCGCGATAAATCCAATTAGAATTAAGAAATAGTGTATTCATTGCGTAGTTTCTTTCTCTTTCTAGTCTATTCTATTCATTCATCATTCATTTTTCATAACCCTTGTTCAAGCAGGATTTTCAGGCAACCTCTCCATACGACTCTCAGTATCTTCGTTTCTGTGCTTAAACACTTTTGAAGAAATCACCGAAGCCCGCCGCAGACTGGAACCCCCCAGCTTAAAACTGGTAATGTCAACAAACCCGTTGTAATTCTTGAGTTGCCGCAACAGAGCCAGTCTTGCCGCCAACTTAGAGGACGACTTCGTCGAACTCCGGGTCATCTTGTTCCGTAACAACGACACAATATGATTCAATAATGTTTTAATCGCCATATTCTTAAACTGATCGGCCACTTCCATCATCAGTGTAATCTGATTCACCACCTTGAATTCCGGCATCGTGATAATAAAGTCGGTAACGTTAAGCAATCTCATGTAGCCCGACTTGAGTTTGATCAGCACCAGCACCTTCAACGGACTAACCCGCAACCGGTTGACACTAAAAAACTGCTTGGACCGGTCCATCATTTCGTCCAATTCTGGAATCAATTCAGAATCAATTAACGTCAGCGACATCCCCAGCAGTTTGCTAGCCTGGTGTTCTTCAAGATCCAACTTGCTCTTGAGGGCGTCGTTTCTGGCATTTTGATTCTTTTCCAACTCCTGGGCTCGTTGAATCACAGGCAGGTCCATCACCCCATCCAAATCGGTTTGAAGGGCAAAGTTGAGCAACCGGTTGAGAGTAATTTCGTCCAACATGATCAGTAACGGCTGGCAGTTGACTTGGAAGTCTTCGATCATCTTGATGCCACCCACCAGTCGGTTCACCTTCCACGTAGATGAAATAAGGTGCTTGCCATCGGCGTTGCCCGCCGTCATTTCGTTCAATGGCGCCAACACCATGGGACACTTACTCTTTTCCAACAAGTTGAACGATTGCATCATCGCAATGTCGACGCGGTTATTGTTCAGGCCATTTTCAAACACCTGGCGAGAAAACACCGCCTGGGCAAATGCAAAATCAACAAGCGGGGTTCTGTCATCCTCAAGCAAGTGCAAAATGATTTGGTCGGCCTGCATTCTCCACTTTTGGATGGTCTTGGTCAGCAGACCCCCAGTTGCATAATCGCCGGTAAGAATCAGCGACATGGTAAAGTAGATATCCTCGACAATTTCCGACAACTGCCGCTTAAGGTGCATAAACTCGTTAAGCTCGCTGTTGTCCATGGTGCCCTGTCTGAAGTAAAAGTTTCGCAGCAACAACCACATGAGAAGGTAATGCCGTCCCAAGTGAAGCAACTTCAACCTCAACTGCGTCAAATCCTGAAAGTAGGTGGAAAATTGCATCTTTTCCAACTTTTCCAGTAAAAACTTTGTCCCTGGGTCAGTGTAGGAGAATAAGTCCAACATGATCAGGTACAAGGTAAAGTATTGGCTCAGGGTCAGCAGAATTACCAACTTTGGAATGTCGACGTTCATCCGATTGAACAGCAGCTCCTGGTGGTCCTCGTGGTCATGGGTGGCCGCTGCCAACGCCCCTACTGCCTCGTAGGTGAATATTACATTCAAGGATTCCACCAACAAGTGTTCCTTGCCAATAAACTCGGGATTATCAAACACCTCCACCCCCAACCACGGGGGCCAGGTGCCCTTGCACCCGTAGTTGTGGGTAGTATCAAGAACCCCCAGCTTCATCAACTTGGCGCTATTGTTCAAGATGAAAATCAGAGCGTTCTTCATCTCAACCCCGTACCGGGTTTCCAATTCCGGCGGATCCAGAGATGGGTCGTTTTTGTCGTGGACCAGAGCAATGCGGCACTCAATCAGAGGGGCGGTGATGAACACTACCAGATTGGGGGTGTTAGCCAGTTGCAATTGGAATTGCGGGTGAAGTACTTCAATCAAGTAGTCCTCGCTCACCACCTGGTTTTCGAGCACCTGCTCCAACAACTCGGTAAAGTGCAGCATGCGGTACTGGGCCAGTTCCGGGTTTTCGTTGTCTGCCACGGCACCGGTGGTCACCGTGGGAGCTACCAGAAGGTTTCGAGTGAACCGCTGGGTAAAACACTTTCGCGGCAGCAGCAGCGGGTGGTCTTTCAGTACCAACAGCGCCGTGTCTCCTCGGGAATTATCTGCCTCGATCAAGGTGTCGACCGTTCGAATCAGCTCGTAGTCCAAGTAGTTCTTCACCTTCAGCGCGATGGTAACATAGTACACGTACCGGAGAAGCACGTTACGCACCATCTCGTTGTACTTAAAGTACGTCAGCACTAGAATAAATCGGTTCTGGTAGTTATCGGTGGGGTTGGGGTGGATATGGCCACTGCGGCATCGCTCGTGCAACTTGTAATCGATGTTATCTTTCTTTTTGCGAAGATCTGCCAATTCCGACTCAAGCACCTGGATGTGGTCGTCGTTGGGGGTTTCCATCAGCTTCAAGTCGGCGATGCGCTCCTCCAACATTTGCACCTGTTCGTTGTAGACGTTCTGGTTTTTCAAAATACACCGGTGGATCTTGTCCAGACCCAACATTAAGTCGGTCTCATCAATGTCCTTATCGCCGGTGTTCCGGATAAACGAGAACTTCCGGGTGAACAATACAGGATAAGCCGCCGCCTTGGCCGGGGTATTGCGCAAGGTGGTGGTGTCGGTTTCCTCGTAGTCGTTAATATCAAACCACCGGCTGTCGCCACAGAACGTTTCAAAATCCACCGTCTTCTTGCCACTGTCGTTTTGCTTGTTCTGATACGCGTCGTACGTCTGGTACACATTCTGCTTAAAGGTGGCCTTTAACATCCGCAAGTCAATCTCATTAAGGTGGATCTCCCCGGAGTTGAACAACATCTTTTGAACCGTCATTTCTTCGTCTAAGGTGCCGTGTTTCATAACTACCGGTCCCCGCTTTTGGTGCACATCAACGACAAAATCGTCAATCATTGCCCTCAACCCAACACACTCAATCTTGTCGTAATCAGTGCTACAGATATCGTCCCGGTACACGTGAGCCGCCCACAACAGTTTAACATGGAACTCGAAGATGTTCAGCACGAGGTGCTGTGAAAACTTGGGTGGTGCCTTGTGCATCAAGCCAAACATTGCCAGTTTACGGATGGGGAGCATCATATTGGAGGCAAACAAGTGCCACCAATCCTTGATGATGCGGAACGTCCCCGTCAGCAAGTGAATGGTATTGTATGACGTTTTCCGGTTGGAATTGAGCGCAATCTTCATTGCCAAGTAGTCAGTTCTCCACCCTCGGTACGAGTCGTGACCCTCTTTCGCATAATTCGGGTGTACCAAATCCACTTCCCAGTGGTGCTTGCACTTGTCAGAAACTTCTCCTAACTCATCCTTACGGGTAAGCAAGAACCCAAGAGTGAAGTCGATCCCGCCACTCAATTGCACCACCGTACGATGCAAAACCGGGTGCTTGTCAACCTCTTTAAGATCCTTAACCGTGATACCCTCAATCAAGTCGTAGCCAAACGCCGAGGTGACAAACTCCAGCGTCTTGGGGAGCCACACTTGTCTAGGCTGGGCCCAGCACCATATCGGCAGCGCCAAATAATTGGGAATATACCACTTGACCTTTTGAGCTGCTACCTTCATAAAGTCCCTCGAGTCGTCGTTGGGATTGACCGTCCACTCTACATTATCGGAAAACAGCAAAATAAACCCGGCCGCAGTCTGGAACACGTTGTAGGGGTCACGGGAGCCCTTGAACGCCACCTCCAACGCATCATCAATCTTGACGCTGAAAATCCCGTGCGTGAGCAACTTGACGGTGTCCCAACTGCCAATCTTGTCCAGGGGGTCAATGGGCGGCTTGGAAAACAGGTCAAAGTTGGAACCAATCTGTTGCAAGGCAAACGCGTAACTGGTGCCCCAAATGAATCTCGTGGGGCCAGATGATGAAATGTGGATGCCAGCGTCGGCATACATTTTGACTGGCGTCAACGTCTTATTCACCACCAACCCGTAATACCCCTTTCTTTCGTGGTAGAGATCTTCAGGGAGATCAGCCTTATGGCTGCCGTCCTGCTTGACCCCTTCAATAAACGGACAGTAAATCCGCCGCATGCTCTCCTTTTTGTCAGTAAATTGTTCACCAATCACCAAGTCCCCGGAAAGCTGAAACGCCGGCCGTCCGGATTCATTTTTGGGGATGGTCAAGAGTGCCACCGGGTAGTCTCGCAAGTGGACCCGGGCGTGGTCGACGTCTAGCTGGGCAAACATAGGCACCAAAGTGGTATATAGCATGTCCAATGGCTGGCCCTGGCCCTTGTCATGGATAAACTGTTTGATATTTTCCATTCCGAACAGAGGCTCTTTGACCATGGCCCTGACGCCGTTCATTACCACCTTCATCAACGGGGCAAACACCGAGTATGGGCTTACGTGATCGTTCTTATCGCCGAACGCCTTCAGCTCATTCCCAAACAAGTAGGCGTTATTGTTGACCGACTGGTCCACCAACTTCTCCCGGAACGACTTCACCTTGCGGATCCACAGCCCACTGATCTGCTCCCGAAGAGTATATAGCTCCTGGTCGTACTCGTCAACATCCTGGCCCTTGCTAACAGCATTGGCCAACTTTATATCGTACAACAGCATCATCTCCATCCGCTTGCGTTGTTCTACAAGCCCCAACTGGAAATTCAGCCCCAATTCCAGTTCAAACGCATCGTCCTCCATACAAAGGGTGAATTCCGGTGTCGTCAACTCAATCTCGGGGAGCTTAATGGGCTTCATTTCCAGCGGCCACACTTCGCGTTCAAACGCCTCGTCCAGATCCTCGTTATGGTTCATGCTCGCCTTGACAAAGTGCTTGATAATCTTCATCAAAATCAGCAAGTTGTCAAACACCTTGAACGGGATAAACTTGTCTGGGTGAAGCATGCGGAGCTGCTTGGTGGTGGCGGTGATTTTGGGGAGCGGCTCGGCGGGAAGCTGCACCAGCAACAGGTCGACGTAGAGCAATCTCGTCCACCAGTGCTTGACAGTAGGCGAAGGAAACAACACCCGGAACCCCTCCACCACCGCATCCACCATCTTGTCTTTCAACAACGCTTTAGTGTTAACTAATTGCGACCGGATGTCCACCCCCTCGTCAATGTTGATGTGGCAATCGAGATAACCCATCACCAACTTGGCCTGGAGCCACTCCAACGGATTGGCAATCTCGTGTTTAACCTGATGGTGGCCACACAGAATGGCGTTCTGGTCAAAGTCGTCAATGTCGCCCTTGATTCGCTTGACCATACGGCGGATTGGTGACGCTACAAAGCACCGGAACACATGTACCACCCCAAGAAGGGTGAACAACTTGTAGCGGTCAAACTTGACTGTCCAGTTGCCGATACTGACGTCGATGGCCAAGGTGTTCTTATCCCCCAGCAGCATCAGTGACGTCATCACGTCAAACTCGTCGAGGTAGATAAACCGCCGCTGGCTCATGTCGGGTTGAACCACACACAGCGATTCCAACAGCGTCGACACCTTGACCTCAAACTCGCGGATCAGAACCGCCACCTGCCAGAACACAATGTCGGTGGTGTTTTTGGGTCCGAGGTTCTTAGGGTGGGTAGGCCGTTTAGGCAACGATCCCGCCAGGGAAAATAAGTTGGCCACATCCACGCAAACCTCCTTCACCTGTAGCGTAGCACTCCGTAACTGCTGATCGGGCCCGGTGTTGTCCAGACAGAGCTCCTCGGTGTTGGTGTCGCCCAACTTCAGTTTGGGAATAAGCACCAGGCGTGATCCAAGGTTAAAGTCGATATTGTGGATACGTGCCTTAGCGCCAATTAGCCACAGCGGCAAGTAGTCAAACACTTTGGTCAAGGGATCGACGTAGGCCGCTTCTCCTTCTTCCTTGGCCAACCTCGCCAATTGTTCACTGACGTTCTTATCAATGGCGGCGTTAAGTTCTTTATTGATACGGCCAATCTTGAGATTTTCCACTACTTGCTCCAGTACCCCTTCAAAGAGCTGGTGGACCACTTCCAAACTCGACAATTGTCCCAAGTTCACGTGGACCCGTTCCACGGTGACAATAGGCTCCACCAGAAGATCTTGGAGCTGGACCTCGGCGGTGACGCGCTCCGATTGAAGCAATTCGTACTTGGGGCGCAGATTCTCCCAGATCATCACTTTTGGGTGCAACACAATCACCCGGGCGTATTGCGGGTCCAATCCGGGCACCCGCTGGACGTCCAAGTCAAACAACTCAAAGGAAAAGTCAATCAATTGCGTCAGCTGCAACAAAAACCGAGGCTTTTCCACTACCACCCTGGAATCAATCCGGGGGAGGGTCTTTTGAAGAGCATCCGCCAACCACTTATTGCTGGTGGGCGCCATCTGCTCCTCCTCCTCCAACTCTTCCATTTCTGCAAGCTTCACCAATCGCTTAACGATGGTGTATTTCTTAAGTATGGTCACATTGTAGAGAAGAGCGCCAATGAGCTCAGAATTGATTTCCACAATGGGGTTGGTGAGATTGGCATACATCTCAATCACCCCCAGCAGAAGGCCGCCCTCGCCATCTTCGCTCACGGTCACGGTGGCGGTGGCCATCAGACTGGCGTCACTTTCGTTGTCCACGGCCTTATTCAACTCCGCCGCCGCAGCCGCCCCTCTTTCAATAATCAACTGGGCAACCGTTTGCAATATCTGCGTCTTGCACAGAAGAGAGAGGTTGGGCACATTGACGAGCTCGACGCCGTTCTTGGCGCACAGCTCTGAGTGACGGACAATTTGGTCCACTGTTACCAATTGCATCACCAGCAGCATGTGGAATGGGCGGTCCTTTTCAGAAAACATAAGGTTGTATCCCGCATCAATGGGGTAGAGCCGCTGGGTGGTCATTGAGATGGTCTTGGCCGTCACATTGAGATACAGACTGGCCACATGGTTGTTGAAGTACTCTTCGAACGTCTCGTTATGCTCGAGGCTGTAGAATGGAATCTCGTTGATCTGGGTATTTTCCGAGGTGATGGAGATCCGCTCCACCAACTCCTCGACGAAATCAAATACCTTGGCCAACTGGACCAACGCGGTGTCGTCTTCTTCCTCAACATCCGTCAGCAGCCGTGCCAGCAGCAAGTTGGTAGCGGTGTGCAGCAACTTGATTTTTCCCTCCCGAAGCTTCTCCAACACCTTGATGTGCTTCTTCTTGCGTTCGAGCCGGCTCATCTTGATCAACGCAAACACAGAAAACTTGAGTTCGTCGGTAGTCAATTGCAAAATCACCCCCAGCACCGCCCCCGTTTTACGGTTGATGGCAAACTTGGCGTGGAGCTTGGCCAGGTCCACCAGAATCGGTACCCTCGACTTGCTTCCGTTGCTGGCTTCTGCCACCGAGTAATTGAAGCCGGACGCAGACACAACAAGGTCGTACTTGTTGTTGTCGTGGACCTTGGCCAGCTGTCGCAGCAGCAGCAGTAACCGGAGATAGTGGGTCTTGATAGTGTGCAGAATGGACGGGTGGGCCAACACCACCAGAACGTTGCGGATTTGAAAGTCCAAGGTGGGGACATTATTGACAATCAATTTCACCACCTTTTGCGCCATCTTCCCCTTGGGATACACCGAATTGACCAACTTGTCAGCAATTTCACACAGCTTGGCGTCTTTCTTGCCTTTCTTCTTTTTATTTTTCATGTCATCCACAATCACCACATCGACATCTTCGATGGAAATGTGCTTTAGCTTCCCCCAAAGCTTGACACGAATCAGCCCCGCTCGAACGCTGAGTTTCTTCGACTTAAACGAAACTCCAATAAGAATAATTCCCTTTCTATAGTAAACCCGGGTAAGGTGGACCCCGGTAAAAACGTAAATGATAAACCATCCAACATACCATATAATCACCGCCAATAGCGAATAGTAACCAGCTGTTCGAAACCACAGTCGGGTCACCTCAAGCGCTTCTTCCATGGTTGTTCAATTGTCTGTGGGGAGGCGTTACACCGAAATTGCCGGTATAGCAAGTCGAGGATGACAGTGGTGTGCAGGTTGTGCATAATCACCTGCAAGCCTGATTTTGAGGAAGTTGTTAACATGAATGCTGAGAAGCAGCAGCGGGAAGTGGAAGTTGCGGAAGCTTCCGGGAATTCCGGGGATGGCATTGGTGATGAATTGAGTGTTGTTAGGAGTGGCATTTAGAAGTAGGGGGAGAAGGGGATATAATTAAAAAAAAGCATTGCTTAGTTCTCACGTAAGCATATGTTAGGCTATTTCCTACAATGTGAAAAAAACAGGAGTTGGGTTAGGAGCGTATTTTGACAACCAGCAACATTGCAGATTGACCCCCGTAAATTAGCCTGGTTACGTAAGCGAAAAATAGAATGACCCTGGTGGCGAAGGAGTCGCATCCAGCTTTTAGGGGAGTAACCCTACTCCACGTGATACGTTGCGGGTGCGATTTCTCACGTGTGCGAAGCCCTCCGACCCCCCCACGCGTGAACAAAAAAACCTAGCGAGTGAAAATCTTTTACACATCGAAAAGTAAGTGCGCCCAGACATGCCGTCGACGAACCTCCTGTTGAATTCCATTGGTTAATGATGGCCTCGATCCTGTTTCAATACTAACAATTTAGTGGCTGCCACTGTCCCCAAGCTTAAGATTGTCAAGAAGCACGCAAAGCAATTCAAGAGACACCACTCGGACAGATACGCCCGGATTTCCAGATCCGGCTGGAGATTGCAAAAGGGTATTGACTCTGCTCAAAGAAGACGGTTCAGAGGTTGCACTGGTCCCCAACCTAACATTGGTTACGGTTCCAACAAGAAGACTAAGTTCTTGGCCCCCAACGGGTTGAAGACCTTTGTTGCCTCTAACGAAAAGGACTTGGACACCTTGTTGATGACCAAGGACTTTGCCGTTACCATTGCCGCCGCTGTGTCGGCTAGAAAGAGAGTTGGTATTCTCGAAAAGGCCAAGAAGATGGGTCTTAAGGTGACCAACGAAAAGGCCAAGCTCCACTTGCAAGCTTAGATGTATAATAAATAATGGGATTGCGATAAAATCATTGTAGGAAGTCTTTAAGTATAGTGGTTCTGGTGTGCGATGGCATTTTTCAAGATGAGATGATGTCATGCAAGTATGATCGGTTGCGATTACATCCAGCAATAGAAACGGTAGACCATCGACACTTTGACCACCATCTACAAATACACGACTTTATATGTTTATTGTCTTAATTGAATGTTTTTTCCACGCCTTACCTTCCTTTTTTTGAATCCTGTCAATGCTTATCAACATGATGGTGCTTTTTGATCCGATATCCCAAATCACACATTCCTGAACTATCCAAGTGCGTATCGTTCACTTTCAAATGACGAATGGAATCCGTCACCATCGTCAATTCCACGTCCAGCCCTCTGGATTTGACGGGCTTATTCAGAAGCAACAGAGCCAGCGACGGGATCCGTTGCAGCTGGGAAAAGTCGTCATTCACCACTGGCGAATTGGGCTCCAATTCGTCCACTGGAGCCAACGACAGCAGCAGCTTCCTCAGCGGTGGCGGCGACAGGTGATACTCGCCCAGATTGATCGTCGATAATGGTCTCAGGTCAAACACGGGGGATTCGGCGGTGAGTGACAGTTGTGAGTGAATCAGCTGCTGGTCCAGGTGGTCGGTGGGAGTGGGATTCATGTCAAGCATACTCCGAACCGGCTCGTGGTGGGAGGGAGTCAGCAGCAGGTTATTGGCGGTAGTACGCCTCAGCCCCGCCACCAGGGACAGCGCCAGCGCCAGTTGGGACATGGGATTGTTTGTGCCAGTTCCTGGTAACACAAACGGCGTCACGAGCTGGTCGGGAGCCTCGTAGAGACACATTTCCACTTGGTGGAACCAGGGGTCGGAGAATAACAAATCCTCGGTATATCGGGTGGTGGTGTTGGGGTCGCAGAGTTTCCACGCCACCCGCAGCGCCCCCTGGTTGGCAAACGCCAGGGCCCACCGGAACTCAGCTCCGGGTCCTTTGGGGAACCCAGTGTTGTTCTTAAAATTCGGGTGCGATTGGGAAAACCGCTCAAAAGAAAACTTGTAGTCGCGGTACTGGGGGTCGGTGGAAGACGCCTGGTCAAATGGGACCCCACCGTAGACCAAACAGAACAAGAGCATGCCCAATCCCCACATGTCCATTTTAAACGGGTCGTAGCCCAAGAGTTTTGCCTCCATTCGAGACTTGTCTTTAAGTGCCATTACCTCTGGAGGCGAGTATGGAGGCAGTCCCACGTACGCCGTCAGAAGTTTGAGGGGAGAGTCAAAGTCTTCTGGGATTTCGTGGCCGTAATCCGAAACACCAAAGTCGCAGAGCTTGGCCACGCCATTGGCGTCGATCAACACGTTTTCCGGTTTGAGATCGCGATGGACAATGTCGTGTTCGTGTAAATATTTCACCCCGTAGGCGATTTGTTTAAAAAGACAAAACTTTTCGTTAAGGGGAGTGATTTTCCAGGTAGCCCGGCAAATCATATCAAACAAGTCGCCCCCAGAGCAGTATTCGAGCACCAATCCCCAACCTCTAGTTAACTGGTGGAAATGTTGCACCTGGACTAAGGCAATGGTGGTGATACAGTGCCGCAGCGCCAGCGCCATTTTGGAGATGATAAACTCTTTTTTCGCCCGGTTGTAAAACTCGTCATCTGTTTCTTTGTGGAGAAGGGTAAATTTTTTCAAGGCAAACACCCGTTTCTTCTGGCCAATGGCGTGGACCAATCGCACGTCCAGGGAGCCGCCATCGCCCAATTTCGGTCGCAGCATGTCAATCTCCCACTCGTCAAAAAGACGCGAGTGGGGTTGCTTGTACTCATCGGGGAGAACGTCGTTGGGGTTGCGGATGGGCGGGGCCAATAACCGCTCCAGGTCGTTAGAACCCTGACCATACAACAGCGCCGATCGGGACAGGTTGATACCCACCCCCATGGGGTTGTAGACAATTTTCTGGTTCAGCGTTGTCCGTTCGTGTTGCGATGGGTTGAGTTTGCGGATCTGGGCCATTTTGGCATTGCGCTCCCGCATCTGCTCCATTTTCGCCTGGGTTTCCGCCTGGGATAACGTCTTCATCTCCCGCTCCGGCTGGGCCGGGTGGTGGTGTCTGGAAAAGAAGTGGTGATCCAGGTTCAGTCTCGCCCGAAGATTGGGAGAGTCATTGCCGCGTGAAGACATCAGCGCCAGCAGCAGCGCCCGTTTCAATTCGTGCGTGGTCTCGTCCGGGCTTCGCTCCTTGTGGAACATCCCCCGAAGCTTCCCGAGTCTTTTCTGTGTCTCTGGCATGATATCAGGTTGTTCGCACGCAGCCTTGTAGGAAGATGAGGCGTAAGGGAGTGCCTGAGAGAAAACCAGTTTGCGATATGTGCGATAATAAAAACGAAAGTTTAATGTAGAGTTTGTTGAAGGAAGGAATGGGGAAGCGGCGGAAGCGTAATTTGGGTGTGTTGAGCGATACCTGCCCCGGGCGATTTTCTCGGAACTACAATTCCGGGTATGTCTCGGAGTTATCTTGGCACTTTAGTTCGTAAATATCCAGGGTGTTTCTGTCGTGTATTGGTTAACTATTGGCTTTCGCTTTGCTTACGCCATTCTTCCAATGCTCGGATGCGTCAGCCTTGTAGAGAATTAACCATCGGCCCATTTAGGCAACTTCCATCAGATGCCGGAAGGTTGGGGAAACTACCGTTTTATTGTTCCCAGCAAAAAGGAATTGTACGAGGAAACCGAACTCGGCCCGGTTGCTGCGAGGTAAAATTGGTTGGGTGGCGCCAACTTAACGGGCCACTTTTACGTCTTCCGTTTTGTATTGCTATATGCGGACAGTTTTACATTGGTTTGAAATGAGGGGATGGGGTCATATTTAGAGAGAAAATTGTGAACGGCTAATAAAAGAAAGAGGAGTTGGAAAGGCTGATTTGCCTGGTTCTCGCTTATAGTTGGAGTGATGCTGTTCTAATCATTGGCTGCTGGTGGGGCTAATTGTGTTTTGGTTTGTTTGTTTTTGTGAGGCGAAACAAGCATCGACTTGCTTCGCGAATTCTGCACTATGACGTGGTGTCTATAACAGATGACAAAGGACGAAACCAATAGAGACGAAAGGGTTTTTATTGTTGATGTTAATTTATTTTGATTGTCTACATTAATCCACATTTCTCTCACTATTAGGTAGGTATTATTAAAAATCATTAAACCGATTCGTCGTCAGCTTCAGTCTTGGGGTTACGCTTAATCTTGAAGAAACGAATCCCGCCGTTGTCTTCCTTCAATTCGGGAGCGTTGGCACGAGTAAAGGACAGGTTGTCGTGAGCAGGAGCCCCAGCAGGTTGCTGGTAGTATTGGTTGTTGTTACCTTCCTTGACATTGTCCAAGTGGTTCTTGAACGATGCCGACACCGTCAGCGACACCGAGGAGATGAACAACAACAAGATCAAAAAGAACGAAGTCCACATCATCGCCATCGTCTTGACGGGAACCTTGTGAGATCTGTCAGCACCGTTGAACGCATCCCTGGCCATGATAACCACCGCGGTTTGGAAAGACACCCAGCCAGCGCCAAAGAAAAGCGCAAGCGACAACAAAAACGTGTTGTACTTGTCACCACGAGTGAAACAGAATTGGGCCAAGTGGGTCAAAAAGGTGAAGCAGACAAAGCAGAAGGTGATAAGACAAAATGCAAACGCAAACCGGGAAAGGTAGAAGTAGGCGTTGCGCTTGGAGATAAAGTCTTCGGGTACGTTTTCTTCGGTCTTAAAGTTGTCCTTGGGCGAGAGGGCAAAAGCGGGCCCCTGGATACAGTTGCTCCAGTCGTTCTTGTCACACACACCCCAGAACAGCCACGCCGAAGTGCCATAGGCGCCGGGAATGTTGGAAGTGTCCGCTTCCAACCAGTAAAACTGGGTAATTGGGGTGTGCTTGGACGAGCCACCAAGGATAACAAAGATCATCATCACAATCACCCCCGCAAGGAAGATAAGATTGCCAATGCCGTGAAACCACTTCATGTTTGGTAGTGCAGTATTGCGGAGCTAGCAAAATTTTGGGTTGGGGGGATTGGTGTTTTTTTATGTGAGGGAGATGAATTAGGAAGGTGCGTCGATGAATAAGGAATGGATGTAAACAACGCTTGACGAGCAGCCGCGAACAACCGGCATCGAACGGCAGAGAAACTGGTTAAACGCTGGTCTGGGCTAATAACTACACAATTCCCTAACCACCTCCCCCGAGCCATGGTTTTGTCCCCATTTGCCCCTGGCCTCCCTATCCCTCCTTCGTACCTTGCTGCGCCATTCGATTGCTCCACTAATTTCAGTTGCTGTTTGCGAATACTGTCACTTCAAGCCTTGCTTGCCTGCATGGAGGCGTAGCTTAAATAAAAAAACATTAGAACAAAGGCCGTTAGCAACAAACTACATTTCAAAAGGACAAAACGTTGTTATTGATTCTCCCAATTAGGGGGGCAAATTGCCGGTTGGTATTACAACCCATGATGTAATCAAACATCGACAATTGCCATCTAATTTATTGTTTGATTCTCCCGACTCTTCCTGGTGCACCCTTTCTATTTGTGGTGATGGCAGTTTATTTTAGACGACACTGCATCGAACCGCATGCAAACATCATGACCTTGGGTCAGCCTTGCACACGGTGCGTTTTGTCCTGCACAATCATCCGGTGACTTTATTCTTCATCACTACCATTGTCGTCATCACCATCACTCCACTTGCTACACCATCCGTACCAGGTGCGTTCCAAACACTTTTTGGGGGGAGGGGTTTCGGTGGTGGTTGTGGTCGATGTAGGGGAGGATGAATTGGTTGATGTGGGCTGTTCTTTAGTAGATGTAGGTCTTGGTTTCGGCGTTGGTTTCTTGGGCCTTAAAGGATTGGGGAGAGACGGCTCGTCGGGTTCGTCGTCATCCTTGGATATGAACTTCCAATTGAAGCAATCGCGACATGGCGGTTGCTGGTAGCAGGGTGCTGTTTCATTGTAGACGGTTAAGATCTCGTCAATGACGGTGTGGATGCGATGGTTCAACAAATTCAAGCGCCACCCCAAATCATTCACCACGTCGTAGACACACTGTTTCCCGGTGTGGCACAGTGTTTCCATGGCGTAGCCGGCCAAGTTGCACAGCGACAGCGCACCATTGCATACCCCCATATATATCGGATCGGCAGTGTTGCCGACGTGCCATATATTTTCCATTGGATGGGGCAATCCTGGAGCACTAGGCAAATGGAGTCTTTGGGCAGGAAGAAGTTCCCCTGGCGCTTCGTACGCCACCACGGGAATGCCAAACGTCCGGCCAAGAAGCAGGGCCAACGCCCCGCCAAGCAGGTGTCCCAGTAGCCAATAGGTGTGGTTTTCAGGCGGGTACAACTTGGTGATGTTACTGTAGACTTCCATCACTGCCCGGTAGTAGCGATCCTCCCGCTGGAGCTCTTTTTCTAGGCAATCTTGATTGCATGTATAAGTAGAGTCATAACAATCACACACCGTGGTCCACATGTACAGCACCCGAGCACAGCAACATGAAAAGAGAAGATTGTCGTTGGTCTTGTCGTTGACCGCCGTTTCATCCAGTCCACCCCCTGGAAGGCCAGCCCCCAGGGTTCCCTTGATTCCAATTACCACCGTCGAATTATCCTCCAGCACGAACACATGGCCCCGAATCCCGATATCCTCCCATCCAAAGTTGATGTCATCGTGGTCTTCATCGGGTGTCCACCCAGGTACTTCCCGCCAATCACTTCCCTCTTCAATAGGAAATCTCACATAGGCATTTGAGGCAATAAGAGCCATTCCAATAAGTGTATCGCGGTCAGAAATATCTGGAACAACCACATCTTCCTCCTCCCATTCAAGATCGATGTTTCGTGCTCTCACCGGGTGTTTCCGGGCATACTCAAGATACGAGGAAACAAACCCCGGTTGGTGACGCCGCTGGAGCACCTGGGTCGGCGATTTTTCTTTTTGTCGCTTCATGGGGATATTGATGGTCATTGGGTTTTCAGCAGCATACGCCTGGGGCCAGTCAAACTCGCTGTTTGCTTGTTCAAGCGTCATCTCGGAATCAAGGTGCACTTTAGCAAAATACTCCATCTGTTGGGCCATGAATGATTCGGCGTGCCGAGCCTTGTATGAATCGTCGATGTCGAGTCTTTTAACGGGGTTTGTTTTGTTGGTTGGAGCATGAAAGATGTGTTTGAGTTGGAAGTTGAGGTTTAGCGAATCGGCCGGTTCGGGGTTTTTAGAAGCCTTTGCTAAGGGAAGTTGTTCCTGTGTTGCAGACACCAATGATGCAAATGTAAACAATAAGGACAAGGTGACGATGACCAGTATTGGCCACCCTCGAATCATCATCAATAGTGTGGCCATGGAGATAACGATGTACCGTGCGGTATCACGTGGTGATAGTCTGTCACGTGTGGGTGGCGAGCGTGACTGAACCGTAAGGTTTTATGCAGTACTATCATGAGTGACAACAGCAGACACGGACATAAGTTAGCAGAGATTCTGTGAATGTATCAATAATATTTATAGCCATTAAATAACACTTTTAATGATGCCATTGAACTACGTTTGCGTCAAGATTTGCTGCTGAAAGTGGGTGAGATATGGAAACAGCAAATAAAGTTTGAATATGTATGTTTATAGAATGGACTTATTACTCACAGCATGGCCATAAATTATAATAACTAATGATAGGCGTTTATTGTCATTTCTAAAACCCAGGCTTTCATTTCATTTCACTCCATCTTAAAGTCATCGCCACCCAATTCTCCAAATAACGAACATTTTTGAAAACTTAGAAATTTAAATATAAAATACTTCAGTTCGATTCCGACACTGGTTTTATTTCAAACCACTCAACCATTCTTTAACTAAACTAACCACCAAATCTCCAGTTGAATACACCAAAATTTTTATAAATTCAACATTTCCGAACATTCGAGGTCTAAATGTAAAAAATTGATTACAAACCTTCGATATAACTAGGGTCATTATTATCACCTATATCTAGTTCACTTCACTCCTTCTTGTTCAGCACCCGTGTCTTTGCCTTCATCATCATCCCACCATGTTCCAATTTGATGGGCCCACCCCTTCACCCGGTCAATGGTGTCATCAATAATACCCCCAGTCTTTTCCCCAAACAGCTTGTCAGGAGCAGTACGATACAAGTAATCATAAGTGTTATTTTGCACCACCAAATGTTCAACTTCAAAGTCCAACCCGGGGTATTCTGCCACCGGATCTAACCACCCGCTTTGTAACCTAGTGAGAACCTTGGTACCATTATTTTCAGCAGGCCTTATGCCGATTGAATCACAAACTATCGGATAGACATTGACATTTTCAAACGGCGTCAATTTCGATGGAAACCTATTAATGGTAAAGTAGGGACCTTCAGCAATAAAAATCGCCCGCATCAACAACTCGTCATTATCATATCCATGCACACCAACAGGCTTCAACTCGCCGCCACTTCTGTCCATCCGTTCATGGGTAGTGACCGAGTACCCTACCTTGGGAAAGATCCACAATGGGGCAATTCGGGAGCTATACACAGAATCAGCACCAAAGTGATACCTTTCGGGAATCTCATCAATCAAATAAACGTCGTAGTGGTCTTGTTCTCCCATTGCTTCAAATTTACTGGTGATATTCTGTTTCATCGCCTCGACATCCACCCCTTCTTTCGGCCGCAACCCATAGAGGGGCCAGCCGTCAACATGATCAAGCAGGTCCATATCAACAAGCTCCTCAAGGTATATCATGCGATCGATTGATGTCGGCGCCATCCCGTGATCGGAGATAATCACCACATTTACCAATCCCCGCAAGTGACGTTGTTCAAGCTGACCAAGAAGATTCCCTACAAAGTTGTCCACGTCGGCTAACGCCCCTTTGAGTTCGGGGCCGGAAATCCCATACTTGTGACCAAAGGTATCGACAGTGGGAACATACGCCAACACCAACTGGGGCCGCTCATCGTCGGGGAGATCAATCCATTGCATGACCCGATCAACCTTTTTCGACAAAACCTCGGTGCCGTTATACTTATCGTGAACTTCAGCTCCTGTTTCAGGAACTTCGGACCCTGGCCACATATGAACCGCCGTACGAAACCCCTGACGCTTAGCGGTTTCCCAAATGGGCTCCCCGCCCCGCCAAAAGTCGCTGTCCATAGCGCCCTTGTCGGGATTGGTATTGACGAACTCCTTTCCTCTACTGGAGTCGTAAAAAGTGTTACCAACAATCCCATGATCCCCGGGGTAGAGCCCGGTAATGAGAGTCCAATGATTAGGAAAGGTGGAACTGGGGAAGGATGGAGTCATAAAAGGACTCAGAAACTCATTGGTGTATAATGAGTTGAGATGAGGGGTATCTTCTTGTGAAATGTAATGGGGGTGGAACCCGTCCAAGCTAACCAAGATGGTGGTGGCTCCAAACTCATGGGTGCCGTTGGTGATGGTCTGGTAGTTTTGCTGTTGAAATTGGGGTGTTTTAGCCCCACTTTTAGGAGTGATAATTACAAACGCCATCACCACCACGAGAAGGATAGCTCCAAATAGAGAAAGGGTACCTTTGAAAGTACGGTTGACCGTCTTTTTAAAGGGATGGGCAGGAGGAGGCGCCAGGCCATCCATATCCACCATTTCATAGGTGGCCGGTTGTGTGGGACGGGTGTTCTGCCACCACTGGCGAATGCGGTCAGACACGCTAGGAGTTGCCGGAGGGGGAAAATCAAGATCATCGATGTGGACGTCCCGTTCCTGGAATAGCATATCATCGTCAGAATCGTCCAACGACGTCACGGGCACGTCTACTGGGTGCCTTATCATCGCAGCTGATAAACAAAGTGAAAAGCAGGTTTGGGTGAGTGAATGAGGCGAGTGAGGCGAGCCGGGTTCAAGATGATAATTATTTCATGGTTACTATTGGTTTCAGGAGGATGATCACTAACGTGAAAAATCGTGTTAACTTTGGAAAATCAACCGGTACAAATGGTGGATATCTGACAGTCGCGCTTCCACTATACCCCTGACAGATGTTCTAGATCAGGAATGATAAACTGAGGCCATGCCATGAAAAGAAAAAGGAATAGGGAGGCTTGGCGAATACAAGAATAATAAAAGCGCAATTATGTTATCTCGGCCCCGCCTAAAAATAGTAAATACAAGTGCACGGCTATAATGACAGATTAGACACCCCCAATGAATATATGAAAACAGTGTCAAATGTAAATGAAATAAATTACATTTGAAACTTCCTGTTTAGTTGAAACAATAATTCGTAAAATGGAATATTATTTTTCCCCATTGACACGTTTTGACCCGGGACTATTGATATTATAAAACCGCTTCCGACAATAAAGTTTGATAAGCGGAGTTAACAGGGCGCAGTCACAAGGCAACTACCAGAATGAACCCGCCCGTCAGGGATTATATGGATGCTTACAATAACTGGTTGTTCTCATTTTGGTAACTTCTCGGAAAACATGTCACCATCCACACGATACTTCCCCGAGGTGAAACTGCAACCGCCAGATTTGCCAATACGCAAAATGCAAAAGAATGACGATATGAAGGTTACGAGCGATTCCAAGAGTTTCAAAAAATCACCCTGTCATCATCCGATGCCACATTTTTTGTGGCTAATTGGTCATTCCGCTTCCCCATCTTTTCTCTCTCACTTTTAGTCATGTTCGATCGTTCGAATTCCATAGTGCGCTCATCTCATGCTTAGATCCCTCCGTTGCCACCGGGTAGCCCGTAGGGCCCTTTCTCAAACAACGCTTGCCAATGGGCTTACAGTATGCTCTGAAGTGATGCCTGGCACCAGAACTGCCACCGTGGGTGTGTGGATCAATGCCGGCTCTCGAGCGGATACCAATGCCAACCTGGGAACGGCCCATTTTCTCGAACATTTGGCGTTCAAGGGCACCAACCGGCGGAACCAGCACCAGCTCGAGCTTGAAATCGAAAACTTAGGGTCTCAGATCAATGCCTACACGTCTCGGGAAAATACCGTTTACTATACAAAGTGCCTTGAAGGCGATATCGACCAAAACGTTGACATTTTGAGTGATTTGTTGACGGGGCTGAAGCTTGAGCCCAAGGCGATTGAGAACGAACGGAATGTCATTCTCCAGGAGTCGGATGAAGTTGATAAAATGTACGATGAAGTGGTGTTTGACCACTTGCACGAAGTGTGCTATCCGAACCAGGATCTTGGCCGGACTATTTTGGGCCCGAGGGAAAAGATCCGAACCATTAACCGTAAGGATCTTGTTGACTACATCACTTCCAACTACAGGGGAGAGCGGATGGCGCTTATCGGGGTGGGGGACGTGGACCACGAAGCGTTGGTCAAGATGGGGGAAAAGTACTTCACCAAGATTACTCCCCTGGGCGAGGGCCAAGGGTTGAACCACGGCGACGTTCCCGTATTTTTTGGTGGGGAAAAACGCGTCCAAGATGACCTGATGCCCACCACTCACGTGGCCATTGCCGTCGAAGGAGCTCTGTGGAGCGCCCCCGACTTTTTCTGTGCCCTGGTTGCCAATGGGATCATTGGAACTTGGGACCGGGGCGTGGGCATTGGCTCGGACTCGCCGTCCCAACTCGCCAAGACTGCGGCCACCGGTGGCCCTGGCGGCACCCCCATTGCCAATAACTACATGGCATACACCACATCCTACGCCGACACTGGGTTGCAAGGGGTCTACTTTACCACCGAGTCGGGAACTGATCTCTCGTTGTTAACCCAGGCGGTGCTCAAGGAGTGGAAACGGTTGCGGGACGGCGACATCACCGAGGAAGAGGTCGAACGGTCAAAAGCCCAGCTCAAGGCCGCGCTTGTGCTCGGGTTGGATGACCTGACGGCCATTGCCGAAGACATTGGTCGGCAATTGGTCAACACTGGCTATCGGTTGCTGCCCGAGGAAACGTTTGCTAGAGTAGAAAACATTTCCAAACAAGACATTATTGATTGGGCCAACTGGCGGCTCAAGGGAGTGCCTGTGGCGGTTGCCGCTGTTGGCCATCTCCAGTCGCTTCCCAGAGCCGCGGAAATGGAAGCGCAATTGAAATAAGCATGGAAATGTTTGCGAGTCTCGCCCGCCTATATATTTTTCCACACGTGACTTGCAACATGGCTGATGCCGTTTGCCGTACATACACGTGATTGAGTGAATTTTGCCCTTTAATATACACGTGACTTTTTTGACGACCTCTAGAATAGCTCGCTTGTAAATCAGGTGTCACCACAGCATTGTTGTCCCTTTTACAATTGATGCATAGCTAAATATTTTGCGACGAGATGAAGGTTGGCAATCTCACCTTTTCTCGATGCAGGTGAAATAATGCACGTCGAGGGAAGGAAATTTTTGTCGGCAACCAGTTAATTCCGAAACATCACCGGGAATTAGGCCCCTGGCGTTGACAGCAGCCGTGCTAAAAATAGAGGCGATCATTTGAGTATTTGCTGCCAGTAGTGCCGTCCGTCCCTATTAGTTAGCTCTGTTGGTTTTCTGCACATTTGACACGGCATCTTTCTTCGGCCTCGAAAATAAATAAACCCGGGAACTCGCAATCTGAGCGGGACATGGACGACTACATAAGGGTGGTCTCAAGATTGCTCGGCCCGCTACCACCGGATGGTTACCTCACCAGCCACAAGATCTACCGCACCCTCGTGGACTTTTCGCTCAACTATCTGTTTGGTCTCAAGGCAATCCAGATCCGCCAGTTGACGTTTGGCGACGTTGTAATTAGCCAGATTGGGCCCAGCCTTGCGTTGGTGATCAAAAGCAATGGCATCATTACCCCAGGCCAGTACACGGCGGCGTACCGCCACAAATTTGTCGAGTGCTGTCCTCATTTTGCCATGGCGGTGTACTTGTTCTCCAGGTTCCATCTCCCAGACGACTATGGCGTGATTGAGTTGAAGGACATTCGCCACAATCGCTATAACCTCCCGGAAATCAAGTTGTTGTGGGGAAATAATAAGATGCAGCTGATTTCGTACTCCCAACAGCACAAGCTGGCGTTGAATGCATTGAATGCTGCGGGGGTCAAGGCGGTGGGCAGCAACCAGGACCACAAGCTCGCAGCAGCGTCGTTGGAGCTGGTGCCGGTGGAGACGATGGTTGAGTTGGCGGGGTTTTCCCATGATTACAAATTGGTACGGGAGACGCTAGAACCGCCACCAGCGCTTGTGGAGCAGATATTCCCCTTTTGCCACGACAGCGATTCCGAGTTTAACCACTTGTGCCGCAATTTGCGGCGGCTGTTGCTCCAGGACATGGCAGTGATCAAGCACAAATATCCCGAGCTGGCACTTACCAAGCACGAATTCTTCAATACCCCCGAGTTTGAAGAATACTGTCATCAAATGATGGCGTTGCCTGTTCCCCATTACCACCTCGAGCATCTCCACCCCCCCCCTAATAGCATCCTGAACCACGTCCAGTCGGTGCACCACCACTTGCAACAGGTATCCCAAGACTTGAAGATGTTTACTGCCCATCAGAGGTTGGTGTGCCAGGGGCAGGTCGAGTATATGGAGCGTCTCCGCAACCACTGCAACGGACTCCACACCATCATTGTCGGGCAGATAAAAGCCAACAACAACGCGCTCGTGCGCTACAGCTTGAGGAGAATGCTGACACTTATGGCTACCAATGTGAATCTAACCACGTCGATAGAGGCGGCGCAGGCAATGTTGGATCGAGTCGACCGCGGGGCGGTGGAATTGGTCCAGGTGGCGGACAAAATGGCGTCGGTGACCACGGTAATCACTCCAGTGACCAGCCAGATGCTGCCGGTGGAGACGATACTGCCGCAGGAAATGAAGAGAAACGCGGTGCTCAATCGGCGGCTTCTGCGCCAGGCAACAACGTTGTACGAGATGTGGAACGACTTTAAGGACTTGGAACGAGATCTCAATCAGAATAACATGTCGATCTCAGAATGGCTAAAGGTCCACGGGTCGCTGGAACGACAATTCCGCCACACCCGCCAGAAAATCATCAAGTTTATTGAGGACGAGGCCGCGCGCCAGCATGAAGACGTCGAGGTGATTAAAGAAAAACTCCATAACAAGATGGCCAAGGGGCTCTGGCCCATGACTTTGGACCAGCTACAACGCACCCTCACCAGCGGCAAGCGGGTCAATCTTGATTGATGTCTCTATGCATCGATGGCACCCTGTTTATGCAGGTTTTTTTTAGTTCAACAGCAGTATAGATACCCGTTCATGCATCGGGGAAGTCATTTACAATAAACCACAAAGCGGTTAGGCATCCAATGAAGAAACAGACTTTGTGTTTTTTTTTTGCCCCCGAGCCAAACTTGCCTAGTTGGGCTAGCAAAGAAATCGTGGCCGCAAAAAGGGTGAAGATTTATTAATTTGATAACACCCCTCAGCCACGATTAAACACACCACCGTGTCGGGGGTTATTTTCTGGAATCGCGGAGGCACCGGTGGTGCTCGTTTCTGCACCATCTCCACGCAGTTGATGTCAATAGTTTCCTTCACCGGAGCAGAACAGTGGTAAATCCGGCGACAGGTGGCCAATTCCTAGATAGGGGTGAGATATTAAGTCATTGAATTTGAACAATAGGATTCGTGTCTATACGGATACCCCGGTTGGAGTCTACATTCGCCGAGTCCAGCAACGAAGCAACCTTTCCCATCTTGAAACCAACCGTTATAGGTAACACATGACAACTACACGAGACTAACACAGCTAACTTGTGTCTAACACGACAATCCACGGCTAAGTTGCGACTACTACCATAGAACACGGCTACGCTGCGACTACACTGGGAACACCAAACAGCACAAGACAACACCCGAGTGGGTGATTGTCATGTGAAAGGCGGCTTTGAAGACAGTTTGAAGATGTAATCTAAAAATACCAAAGCAACACTCAATGGTTTACAAACGAAGCAACGAAATAAACAATGTCCCAAGAAATAAGTCAAATGTAATTAGGCACAACGTGGGCGGAGTTATCAGAGATGCGGGGGTGCACGGACATCCCCCGGGTTTATTTTTTTCACCTGTCCGAATATTGCGGCATCCAGTACAGATATCTTCGCTAACAGCTACCGTTCTTAAACCTCCACATAAAAAGGTAAGCGATATTACAATGTTTCATCAACACCCATAAAAGTATCACACTCGACTTTCTCGCTTAACCACATGGGCATCACCAAATAACTCAGTGTATGCTGCTCCCACGAATTGGTGAACATTCAGTGTTTGCATTGCCCGTCCGTACTTTTCAAATGCTTTATTTGCTGCCACTCTTACCATGTTTGTAGCCCCGTAAATTGCCAACAAATTTGCTTCTTCACGTGTGCAGTCCACGGTATTTCCCCATTTTCCTTCCACGTAGTGATTAGACCAGCACAATAGCGTGGCGGTAATACCAACGAGGGTATCTCCTTGACCTCCCACCCGCCGAGGCAGTCCCTGCTGGTCATTGATCAAATAATTGTCGGGGGAAGCAATCACCTCGTACGGCCCCTTTCTAATAACAATTGCACCCCCCATTTTCTGGCTCATGTTTTGAGTAGCTCTAATCACCTGGTCTCTGTCGTTAGCGTCGCCTACATCAACATTTATCGCCTTGGCAACCCGGGCAAATTCCACGACATTGGGGGTGAGCACGGCTCTGGAATACCTTGCAAGCGAGGGGATCACCAGCACAAGATAGAGAGCATCTGCATCAATAATCAAAGGCTTATTTAATTCGGTTGCCGTCTCGATAATTCGTTGTAATTGTGCCAACATGAGCTTGTCGCGACCAAAACCTGGGCCCACCACCACCACATCCAGCCGGTTGAGTAGATTGGATAACTTAGGAAGAATAGATCGGGTGATGTACGCCTGGAGCTGGGTATCCTCCGCCAATTTCTCAATGTCGGTATTTTCAATTCGGGACATGTCCGATTCAGAAAATCCCAGTGATGACAAATCTGCAAGATACGGATGTACCATTAGGTCAGGGGTATAGCCTTTGATAACCGTGGCGGCCTGCTTTTCACAAATTATGTGAGACAAGTCCGCACCAGTCACAGCAGCACCATGGCAAGCAAAATAGGGGGCACCGGTGTAGTCGGCACAACCGCCAATAACGGTGACAATCCCAGCCATACCCTTATGAAAGCTAGGTACAAGGGGTTGGATCAATTGGCGACATTTCGAAAGGAGTTCTTTTTGGGTTCCTTTAAGGAGGGACATGGAAATAGAAGAACGAGCAGTGGAGGAACAAAGACGAGCAAAGGACAAATGGGGAACGAGCAAGGAATAAAAGGAGGAAGAAGAAGGGCACAAAAGAAAGAACGAGCAAGTAATAGAGGGTGGGGGAATAGGGTTCAACGGAGAGATGTATAGCAACATAGAGCAGACTATTAAGATTGGTTTGGAGTCAATTAAAAAATTAACATTGATTGCTTACATCTAAATGTGTATTGTTGATATAGGCTCCTTTTCTACATCCGGCTCACCTCGTTGTGGCAATTAAAATGGGGCCATTTCCGAAATTAACATAATAGAGTGCATGGTAATATCATGCATGAAACATCAGTGCATCAAAAGGATCGATAATTGGGGGAACAACGAATTGTTTAAATAAAATAGAGAACTGGTTTCAGTTCTAGTAATAAATGGTTGCGAATAACACGATATTATTTCCATTGGTTATATGGTTACGCAAATTACCTACAGTGTCAATTCATTATCAATTGCTTCTTGTGTAGGCAACTTCCCTCCAAATAACCAATAGCATGTCTATAAATATCATCACATCCTTCACAACTATAAATACCATACTAACCCACATATATAAATCTCATTTGATATTACCCCCTCGCTCGAAGGTCGTCGTGCACATCCCATCGCACTATCAATTTCGCGATTGTTAGTGCTCATCTCATCGCATGGGGAAGATTTCCAAAAAGAACGCCAAAGGGCGTTTGGACAAGTACTACTACTTGGCCAAAGAAAAGGGGTACCGTGCCCGGTCCTCATTCAAGATTCTTCAGATTAACGAAAAGTTTGGCCACTTTCTCGAAAAATCGAAGGTGGTCATCGATCTTTGTGCCGCTCCCGGGTCGTGGTGTCAAGTGGCATCGCTGTTGTGTCCTGTTAACTCGCTTATTATTGGGGTAGATATTGTTCCTATCAAGCCTCTTCCCAACTGTATCACTTTCCAATCAGATATCACCACCGAAGACTGTCGGTCAAAGTTACGTGGGCATCTCAAGACATGGAAGGCAGACACCGTGTTGCACGATGGTGCGCCTAATGTGGGTCTTGGGTGGGTACAGGATGCGTTTACTCAGTCCCAGTTGACTCTCCAGGCACTCAAGTTGGCGGTAGAATCGTTGGCAGCAGGGGGGACCTTTGTCACGAAAATTTTCCGGTCCAGAGATTACAATAACCTCATGTGGGTATTCCAACAGTTATTCGACAAGGTAGAAGCCACCAAACCTCCTGCTTCTCGTAACGTTTCCGCCGAAATCTTTGTGGTGTGTAGAGGATTCAAGGCGCCCAAGAAGATGGATCCTCGGTTGTTGGATCCTCGGGAAGTGTTTGAAGAATTGGGGCAAGAAAAGGTGAATAATGAAGCCAAGGTTTTCAATCCCGAAATCAAGCGGCGGCACCGTCAAGGGTATGACGAAGGCGATAACTTGTTGTACCATGAAATGGCGATCATGGATTTCATCCGCGATGAAGATCCCATTAATACCCTCGGTGCTCTCAACAAATTGGTGGTGCCTCTGAAACAGGAGATCAAGGATGAACTGAATCAAGATGACGATGTTAAGGCGTGGCGGTTGTTGCGGAAGCTTAAGACTTGTACTGACGAACTTATGGCTTCGCTTCAAGATTTGAAGGTCAACGGGAGGAAAGAATTTAAGCAAATCTTGCGGTTCAGGAAACAAGCCAGGGAATTGCTTGCATTGGACATTGACGAAGATGCCCCTGTCGTGGAGGCCGTCGAATTGACCGAACTGGAAAAGATCGACAAGGAATTGCTTGATTTGCAAGCAAAACAAAGATTGAAGATGCGTCGGTTGAAGAAGCATGCCAATGAGGTGAAGCAAAAGGAAATCATCCGGAACCAAATGAACATGTTGACCGATATGAACATTGGGCTTGATGCCGCCCATATCGGCGCAGACACCATTTTCAACTTGAACATGGCCAAAAAGACGGGTATTCTTGATGAGTTGGCCGCGGGGAAGAAGCGGATGGTGTTTGACAACTCCAACCACGTTCTGCACGACGTTGACATTCATATTGATCCCGAATTGGCGGCCATGGAGCCTGAAGAACAGGTTGACACCCTTGAAGCCCAATTGGACCAGATGTACGACAACTACAAGCAACTCAAGCTGGAACGGGATGCCAAGTACCGGGCCAAGCAAGCTCGGGGGGATGATGACGAAGAAGCTTGGGATGGTATCCATTCTCAAGACGAGGAAGATGATGATGGGTTACGCAATGATGACTCTGACCTGGACCTGGATGACGACGAAGCCATTCAAAGAATTATTGACGCCAACAAGGCCCTGACACTCTCGAAGCAAGCCAAGATGTTCTACGCTGCCAACGACATTTTCGATGGCGTTTCTGATGCTGATTTACTTCTGCAAATGACTACAAAGGAAGAAAACAAGGAGGCAGAAAAGGAAGTTAAGGCAGAAAAGAAGAAGAACAATAGCAAGAAGCAACCGGTTGAAGACGACTCCGACTCCGACTCCGAGTTCGAAGTGGTCAACGCCGAACGCGAGTACGAGGCCGGTCCCGGCGACGACTCGGACTCCGATGGCGATCTCGACGAAAAGTACTCGGAACTGCTGCAAAAGAAGAAGGTGGACTTGGCCACGGTCGAAGCAATGACGTTGGCCCACCAAGTGGCGTTGGGGAAGATGAACAAGCACAACCTTGTCAATGAAGGGATCAACAAGTACTCGTTCCGGGACCACGACAACCTTCCTGCGTGGTTTGTTGAAGAAGAAAAGCGCCACTCGAAGATCATCAAGCCTATCACCAAGGAAGCCGCCCAGGCGATCAAGGAGAAGCAGAAACAACTCAACGCTCGTCCCATCAAGAAGGTGTTGGAAGCCCAAGGCCGGAAGAAGATGCGGGCGTTGCGGCGGTTGGAAAAGCTTAAGAAGAAGCTGGACCTCATTAACGATGACCTGGCGATGTCCGAACGGGATAAGCTGGATGAGATCTCCAAGTTGATGCGTAAGTTTACCAAGAAACAAAAGACCAAGCCCAAGGTGACGGTGGTACGGGCTGCCGGCGGTAACCGGGGTCTTTCCGGCCGGCCTCGTGGGGTTAAGGGTAAGTATAAGATGGTGGATGGGGTGTCTAAGAATGAACTGCGGGCGTTGCGGAGAATCGCTAAGAAGAGCAAGAAGTAAGGTTATTAGAGTTAGGCATTGTACAATAGAAAATTTAATCACGGATTGGAATTGGCATGTAGCCACTTGAATTGTCACATGGAAAACGCAAATAGTGGGCTGTTTTTGTAATTACGTTATCATACTTCGAAGCCTTACTCGGGTGTAGGAGGTCCAGCAAATATCTCTGGCTATCTCTGTTTCTTGATCAATCACATGCTAATCACTATTTATTTCTCTGCAGATCAAGCCCCGACTATATAATAGCTATCTTCTGTTGTGGAACAACAAACGCCAATTATATAGACCACTTGCATGTGCCTGGATTAAGCATAGAAAATGACGAAGGGGTGCATACAAAACGGAGCTAATCCTGTACATAGATTACACCTGCTAGTGGCTTCAAAAAGCTCAGCATTGCCATGTTGTTGAATATTGTAGTCACAAGAGAATAGGAGTTTAACGATATTGAATAGAAATATAAAAAATGTAGAAATAAGGGAATATCTCAAACCTAGTGTGTTCTAGTTGAACATAATAGAAATAGACATTGCCCATGGGGCTGCAGTGTATTTTCTTTGGGGATGCATTTCAAGTTACATGTAGTAGTTTGGTATGTTACATACAACAAAGGAAGGCATGCATTGTAGATAATAAAGTGTTCACCTCCAACTTCAGGAATAATTAATAAGCCCTTCCTGATAGGAAAAATGGTACATTTGCTGGAGGCTTGAGTGTTAAGCATTACCGTTTTATTACTAAACCCTATTTGTGGGTTTTAGTGCTATTTACGAGTAAGCGAGTAAAATATAGATGTGGTGGCCGAGGTGTCGACTGAAAATCGCGGTTAATGAACATTCGTATATCACCATTAATACGAGGGAGACATCTTGTGACAAAACGTGACGTGCACGTGGCTTGTTCTCTCAATCCTAGCAAAAACTCGGTATCCGCGCGACGCGTTTCGCACACGTAACATCTACTTGTATGGAGAACTCTCCACCGTAAAAATAGTCCATCGTGGCAGGCGGAAATAACCCGCTAAAGACCCCCCCCTCCACCATAACTGGGTATTCATAATAACCTAATCTCATTCTTTTTAACTACTTCTCCTTTATCGCTCTATCTCCCGCAACATCACCCGCGCTCTCACTACTTTTCATAAACTTGTTCGTTCCTACGTGTCATGTCTGAAAAACCCCAACAACAGCAACAACAAGTGCAGGTGAACACCGACCAACGGTCGCCTGTGGCCATTGCCCTTGCCCGGTGGCTCAAGGACCACGCCGAGCTCAAGCAACGGGTGGGTCTTCTTGAAAATCAACAGGATATCTCCTTTTTTCGTTACAAGCGCTTTCGTCGGTTGTTAACTTCGGACGCGTATAAACAAGCACAAGCCAATCCCAAGAACGGCCTTATTCCTGTCACCTCCAGTGACGAGGCCGACAAGGCGTTTGTTCTTCTCATTCAATCGCAGATGATTATTCCGGTCCAAAAGCTCCATTACGCGGAAATCAAGGCGGTAAGAGGGTGGAAGCCCAACCGGCAAAAGCCCACGCTTAAGCGGACCAACCAAGCTCTGGTGGAGCCCGACCAATACTTTGCGTGGACCTACCAGAAGCCCAACCCCTACGCCCCCCTTTTGGCGCTTGGGTTTATTGCCGCAGTGTTTGCAGTGATCTTGTTCCCGTTATGGCCCAACTTTATGAAGCGGGGGGTGTGGTACTTATCCATGGGTTGTCTTGGTCTCATTGGGGTGTTCTTTGGCATTGCCATTGTCCGGTTAATTATTTATCTCATTACGGTGTTTACATTGCCCCGTGGCTTCTGGTTGTTCCCTAATTTGTTCGAAGACTGTGGGGTGATCGAATCGTTCCAGCCGTTGTACGGATGGGAGAAAGAACGGAAAAAGAAGGGCAAGAAGAGCAAGAAGGCGGCTGCGGCGGTGGCGGATACTCCCGCCGCCGCTGCGCCTGCCAAGGCCGAGCCATCGCTGGTTTCAGTGGGCGCGGCGCCAGGTGCTTCTGGTGCCCAATCAGGGCAATCTGCTCCTACTAAGAGACGGGTGATGTTGGAAGAAGTTGATGAATAGTCGATATATCTATAAACATAAATAAACTGATGCCATGTAATGCTAATTCTCTATCTCCCCTTTCTGCCTACATTTCTCCTCACCTTCCAAACGCCACCTACCTTTTCCTTTCCTTCAAACGACACATACGGCAACAGCGGCTTTACCACGTCTCCCATCTTTTCTTGCTGTTGGTGGTACAAACTCATGAATCGACGGTGGTCAGCAAGAATCTTTGGATTAAGCAATTCACACAGGGGGATATCCCCGTCGCCCTTGACCAAGACGATGGGCCCTTCCATTGCTTTTCTAACTTCGTAGCCAAAATAGCAATTCATGGTTTTCGTCGTGGTGTCGATACTGTGAATCATCGCCAACCCACAAAATTTAGCATGGGGCTCAATCGCCAACCAGTGGTCGCCCTGAATGTAGTTTGGCATCAGCTGATGGTTGATTACATCAGCTTCCCAAAGTTTCGCCGGTACCGAGTAAACCGCCATAATCAGCACCTCCACCATGGCCGGGACATCTTCGTGAAGAACGTTTCCAGGAATGGAATGATTCAACACAGAAATCGCCTCAACCCCTCCGCTGACGTTGTAACTCACCTTCAATGGCGACTCTTCCAACAAATGGCGGTCAAATTGGTAGCCATGTTCGCGACGGTGAAAGTACATTAACTTAGACAAGGTTCGGACCTGGCCAGCAGCGAGGGTGGGCTGTCGGTAATGAACAGGCACGTAGTGGTGGACTTTGTGAGGAAGTGTTTGGGCCAAATCACCTTCTTCATTATCACCAAGAATTACCAAATGGTCTACTTCAATCATCGAACATATTTGCCTCAAAAGTTCCTTGCCAAACCCCCTAACCCATCCCGGGGTATTGATAATAAGGTGTTGACGGCTATGATGACGACGGTACTTTCCCAAAAGACGCTGGATGATTTGGAGATAAAGGGTGGTGTGATGACTGGGGGAGGTGAAGCCAAAATAGCCATAATCCAGATTGGACGGGGCAATCATCCCAAATTGAGGCGATTCCCACGTAGCAAGCCCCAAACAGTAAGGCGGGACAATTTCCGATTGACCAGGATCAGTTTCAAGGTATTGAATTCCATCGTGGTCTACAAGATATTGGTTGGCAAGGGCTCTGGAAAAGGTCAGCTTGCCGCAGTTCTTACCACCAACGACACACACCACTTGCGGCAGCTTTGAGCGAGATAGAGAGCCACAGATATTTACCACTGCTTCTACCTGGCCCGGCTCATGCGAGATGGCTGCTGTTGCCAGCAACGCAGTAACAATATCAAAAGTAAGCGAAGCAAACTGGGTCTGGAACCGGTCCATTTCCATGATGTCTGCTTGAGGAAATAAACGTTTGTATTGAGCAGAGTAGGCACCGATTTTTTCAAGCCCAGTGGAGTATTGTTCGATTTTGATGATGGTGTCTCCCGAAACGGGTAGTGATGATGATAATGATGATGATGATGATGATGAAGATGTCGGCGACAACGAATCCGCTAGCATGCCCAGAAGTAAAGGAATACCTTGGGAATGTCCTGCAATAATAGGAAATACTTTTTCGCTAGCTTTTATCTCATGACAGTTATTAACAAGTAATGTTCCTGCAACCACTGTGAGCTTATATTGACCCGAAATAAGAATATAATCACTGGAATTTAATCCAACATAGGCAACCTTATCTATTATGACAAAGTTGGTATCATTTGGGGAAAAATGGGAGGTGTAGATGCCTGTATCTAATTCTTCCTGATAATCCCATCCTGGAGCTGGGGTTGGCTCAATCGATTTCTGGGGTTTATCCTCTTCATCCAGACTATTCTGATCATATCGAAGAAGGTCCCTTTCGTCTTGAAGAGCAGCAAATGCTGACATTGGAATGAGGGACGATGAAGGTGGGAAGGTTGTGCGGCTCAGATGAGAAAGTGAGATGAGGTGAACTGATAATTGATGTCTTAAAGATGAGCGGTTAAATATACCGCGTATATTGCGGTTCCTAACGCTACTTCAATATTTTAGACAGGTGACCCAGATTTGATTCCGCAGGATCGAGATGTATATGACGTATATGACTAATTGCTGACATCGATACAAGAGCAATGCAATAGCACCACAACAATAGCGTTTGTATTTTCCACACATGTATTTGAAACTGTGACAGCTGGTTTTGATATTCAAACATGCTAGAGTAGCTTAGGTGAAAATTCAAGGACGGAAAAAATGTAGTTAGAGAAGAAACGAAAACAAAGTATTTATTATTAATTTGTATTATTTCTATCTTGATATTAATTTGCATAACGAGCATTCCATGTACTCTAGCTACATAAGATTACAATGCCAAAAGTGCAAGAACCAACGCACCAGCACCAAGACTGGCGACCGCGGCATCATTCTTTGAGCTGTTACCATCATCCTTCTCACTATTCTTATTTTTAGAATCTTTTGATATGCCACCATCATTCTTCCCGTGATGCTTAGCTTTATGCTTTTTTAAACGAAGCCGCGATGTAAAGGATGAGAAAGTTGTCGAACCCAATTGTTCCTCAATCTCCTCGAGAAGATCATGATCATAATAATAAGTTACGGCAGGTGGATGAAGGACGTAGTAATCCTCATAATCGGGGGCTGTTTTCGCCAAGCGGGGAAGCTCAGGAATATGAAAGGTACGACCATGAATGTTAGTACCATTACCAGTAGTACCATTACTGGTATGCGCCACAAAACTAAACTTCATATGGGAAGTCTTGGACTGAAACTGTGAATCACCCAATGCCGTGGAAATCGCAGACACAAACTCGGGGTTACAATAAGCAGTCATTGCGGGCATCTTAGCCTTATAGTAATGGCCAGTGGTGGGAGAAGAGGTTTGGTACCAGGAATCAGGCAAGGCACCAAACATATTCCGGTCATCAACCCCGATAAAACCTTCACCAACAGCAAAAACAGTGGCCAACAATGAAAAAGCGGTAAACTTCATGTTATTTGTAAGTGATGGCCAATTGCCTCGGCTTTATAATAAGTCTGCGGCCATTTTTTAGGCATATACTGGGAGATGCCGGTTTATTTTTATACCATGCATGTCTGCGTTATTTACGAAAATAGCGTGATGAGGACGCGCACCCCATAATAAGCTATGAGCCCAATAATCCCAGAAATCAGTATATTCACAGACGTTTAATTGAATAGATGAGATATCACTGACTTAGCCATGCACTGCACAAACCTTCAAATTTACAAGGATGGAATTCATTATTACTAAAATAGTAGTTAATATCTTAGATTATATTTCATATTGACCTTCGCCTAATGCTGAAAGTTAAACAACGACGCCATTTCATCCAAAGTGCCGGCTTCGGCCGAACACGCTTGTATTTTCATGCCATATTGCAGTAGGTCGACCAAACTAGGGATGTTGTGACATGAATTCGTTAATCACATAAAAGCTGGGTTATTAATTAATGGTATATTACAATTGATTTGTTCCGATTCGTTTGTTTTGCTCCGCGCGTCATCGCGTCTCTGTCTGAAAACGAAATGAAATTTGGCGCCAAATTAAATCGAAGTATTCATCTCTTTTTTTATTTATTTTCATGGGATTATATTTGTTGGGGAATCACATACTAGGAACTCCATTTCGGTAGGAATTTACAAAAGACAGTCGACTTGGCGAATGATTATATGCAGGCAAACTACACTAGCGATCCGAGGCTAACTATGAAAACGTTGAACAATGTGAAACGTCGCACCTGCATAGTAGTGTGACTTAACTAGAAAGTTATTTTATTGATTGAATGCAGAAAAAGATAAGAGATTATATGGAGTCCTTGCCAAGAGAGCCTGGACTAAAATTGAACTATTGAAATGACCTATTTGCTTAATGACGAGCACAGAAAACGCCACAAGTCCTTCGATCCATGGTTCAATCAAGCAGAAACAACTGTAGTCGAATGTTCCTTCCGAGTGCGCCGCAACCGTCACCACCCCCGACCGCGGCCCGACATCCAAACAAAAGTCACCATAAAACTTTAACCCACCAATTTCCAACTGTATGGCCAAACATCTGTGCGGCGCGTCATCAATAGGTTCTCGAATTTGTTTCAATCGTAAAAGATTCCCCACTCTTGAAGATCCGTGTGCTCCAACAATCGTTTCCTGTAAACATAAAATAAACACCTCAAAGTTTCGGAATTATTTTGGAACGACTGTACTAGTTAATGTCTTCTCTCATATTACGAAATGACATTCGGCAAACACTTCAAGTTAAACAACGACGCCATTTCATCCAATGTGCCGGCTTCGTTCAAACCCGCTTGCATCTTCAAGCAAAAATGCAACAGGTCGACAAAACTAGAGAAGTTGTGATATAAATTAGTATTACATTTATTTTGTTCTCAATAGATCAGCGAGCGCCTCAAAGCGCCATCGCAACTCTCTCTAACAACGAACTGGAAATTGGCTTAGATTAATACCCATACCGAAATAAGCGAAATGTATTCTCTTATTAATCTTCATTTATTGGATTTATTATCCGCCTCCGACAATCTAATTTCAATTTCAGTTTATTCGGTGAAAGATCATGTTAACCAAATTAGGTCCCTGAAAAATCAATTTTAAAATTGTCATAAGACCTTTCAATCGGTAAAAATCCCCTCCAAAGTTTTTCTTACTCACCCCACATTTACATGGCCCACACATACCCGCACTAAGTAAACGCCAATCCATTTGTGTGTTCATCATGTTGACGCTTCCCGAGGATTTTGAAGACAAAGTACATGACCAATTCAACAAGGTTGTGGAAAGTGGGGACGTTCTTTTCAATGGAAAAAACGCCACCAATACTGTTTTCCACTTACCCCACTTGGACGCCCAGTACACCCTACTCCCCAGTCTTGAAAAACGCCCTGAAGTGGGGAGTAAAGATAAGAATCCTTTTGCGGAACCCGAACCTGAACTCACCGTTGTTGAAGACTTTGGCGATGAAAATCAATTCCGGATTGTGTTTAACAAATTTCCTGTGGTGCCGGATCATTTGATGTTGATCACCAAGGAATTCAAGGACCAAGCTACTCCTTTGCTGCCTGACGAGTTAGAGGCAGTTTATGCTGTATGTAAGCAGTTAGGAGATGATTGGTTTTCGTTTTATAACTGTGGGCCCAACCTGGGGGCGTCCCAACCCCACAAACATGTCCAATTTATGAGAAAACCGAAAAAATTCACTTCAATCGGGGAAAAGTTGGCCATGTCGTCGCAACCATTCTTGCCCACCGCCCGCTCAGAACCTTTACAGAACGGGGACTTGCCATTTGCTCATTTTGTCGCTCGATTGCCTGATGATGACCTTACTCCTGACGATTTGTCAATGTTCTACTCGCTGTTACTTCAGAGAACCATGACCGTGTTCCGGGATAACAATTTCAATGGCATCATCAGTTACAACTTTTTGATGACGTCTAAGTGGATGATGATGGTGCCTAGAAAGCTGCCCAAGTACAAGGAGAAATTAGGGATCAATCTGTGCGGCATGTATGGGTTGTTTCTCTGTAAAAACCAGGAATTGTTTGACTTGGTGGAGAAAGATGGACCTGAGAAGATTTTGCTGGAAGTGGGATTTCCTTCTACTGCGGGGCAAAAGACGGATGAGTACCATTATTAGGATATTTGAAATCATATAATTTTACATACATAACTATCTATCCTATTTATAATTGTTCGTGTGATAGAAAAATTTGAATTTAAACTCGGAATGCCTGAAGAGCCAGAGTTAGTTTCACTAACATCTCTTCCCACTCACCCTCCACATCACTAAGTACTGTGATTGCACCTCCAGCGCCGATACGCCAAACGTTCATACCATTACCGTCCCCCAAATCATCACTATATCTAAACACCGACCGGATAATAACAGACCAGTCACTTTCATCAGTTATTGACCAGTACCCAACCACTCCGGAATAAATGCCCCGTCGACCATATCCCGGTTGCCGGCTTTCAATGTCCTGCAACAATTCTATGCTCCGTTTCTTGGGCGCCCCCGTCATCAGCCCGGGGGGAAGCGAGTTACAAAGCACATCGATTCCCTTGTAGCCATTGTCTTCGAGTAGCCCCGAGATCACACTAACCAACTGGTACACCGTGGCATACTCCTCTACTTTCATCAATTGTGGCACTACCACCTTGGGGATGAACTGGAACAAATCGTGGCGAATCAAATCTACAATCATCAAGTTTTCTCCCATTTCCTTGGGAGTCTGCAAGATGGCCTCGGCGTGTTCTCTTGTAACATCATCACTCTTTCGTACCGTGCCCTTAATGGGACGTAATTGTACCTTCTTTCCACCTTCAGTATCTTTCCAAGAAACGAATCTTTCAGGAGACGACGAGAGAAGGACACAATCGTCAAATTCAAAGAAACACAGATATGGCAGGGGATTTTTCCGAAGTGTGAGCACTTTATAGATGTCCCATGCTTTGGTGGTGGCAGGTACTCGGATAGTGGATTGGGTAGTGAGACAGAGCTCATATGAGTCGCCCAGATGAAGGTATTTTCGACAGGCTTCGAATTGGGAGGCATAAAGGTCCCTGTTAGGAAGATCATACTCCACAGCAACATCCCCAATGTCCTCCACTGTCATAGGAACCAGCGAAAGCGGAACAGGAGATACATTTTTAAGCACTTCAGCCATAGATTCCACCCATTTTTCGTCTCCATTTATGCTTATCACATGGGTTTGGTTAGAAACATGATTTATGGCAATGAGCTGATCAACCCAAACAAGTTTCATGTCAGGAGTGTCACCATGACAAATTTTTGGAAGTTTAGAAATCACAACATGCTGTCCCTCTTCGTAACTGATAATTCCCATGAACCCCCCAACAAACGGTGGCAGAATGGAAAGACCAAGCTTTTGTCGATCAATATAAGTTTCCTTCATCCGCTTACCAAAGTATTCCCAACCGCTGCCAATCCACAGGGAGGAGATACCGTCTTTGGATACTGTAACCCTATTTGAATCCACCAGGTGGGTGATTACTTCGTTTTCAGGTCTGGGAAGACCAATAATTGACCATTCCCCAGGATAGGCCGCCGAATTAAGCAAACAAAAGGGGATATTTTGTATGTTGAAGCTATCACAGATGTCCACAGGGCCTCCATTCACCTTCACAGACTTAAACACGACGTTGGGAACCGGGTTGTCGTTAAAATTTCCACCTGGCACCAAATGTTCAAATTTAACCGATATCAGATCAGGAATATCCGAAGTTACTCGATTTTGATTCCATTGCTTTGAAATCTCGGCAAAATCAGTAATCAATTCCTTACCCCCCGTAGAACAAACACTTTCAGGGTGGTATTGCACCCCATACAAGGGCAATTCGGTATGCCGAACTGCCATCAAGATGTCTTCGCCTTCATCTTTACAATATGCCAATGGAACAAGGTCTTCACCAATAGACGGGACATATAACGAGTGGTAGCGCACCACGTCCACCGGGCCCGACACCAGGGCAAAAAGACCATCGTTTCGTAAGATATCAAGCCGATAGACTTGGCCATGACGAACACGGGCCAACCTGTCAACATTATTTCCAAATGCCCAACAGATCGATTGAAACCCGAGACAGATGCCTAGAACTGGCGGAAGTTTTGACTGCCATCCCGATTGAGTATACATCTGTTTGTAGTAATCAAGGAGAAGCTTGATCACTCCGGTATCTTCGTCATTGGAAGGATGTCCGGGGCCAGGACCTATGACAATCGCATCAACTCGGTTGACATATTCCTCAACAAACTGGGGGAATTGCAGTAGCAGAACGGAGTCATTATGGATGACTACCACATGGTCTTCAGTGGTAGTGGCAATAAGATCAGCCAAGTTATTTGTGAACGAATCGTATGAATCAATAACGAGAATCATGTTCGTTTGACTCGGCCGCACTATCGATTGGACAGTAGAAGAAGTTGAGGGTCGAATTAATAATGGGGCATGATAGGAGAGAGGCACCTTGTGATTATTGAATATTGTGTACTACAGATTAAGAATCATTAAAGGCTATATGAGCGCTATTCTGTGTAAGCATGAGGTGGGTATAGCAATTACTTTTCGATTTCTAAGGCGCGGGGGTGCAAAACTAACGGTAATTTTTTTCGGCCTTATTGTGATCGTTAACAAAATTAGCACACATGGCATGTGGGAGATGTATAGTTGCTAGTGGGAAAGAAATTAGCATAATTTGCTATAAAAGACGAAGTAAAAAGTTTAACTCTATATTAGTTGATTGCATGTGAATTAATTGGACACTCCTATTCTATTCGGGGTGATTTTGTGTGGAATTAAAGCGTTTGGCTCTCTTGACCGCCTCCATTTTCAACCACACATTGTTATGCGGTTTACTAGGCAAGTTCAAATAACGCTCTATTAGGGAACACATTTCATCCCAGTCACCCAATACAACTGGCAGCCCTCCGTTCCCAACCACTACCAACTGAGTCGTTTCGGTTTCCGGCTCCACATGAACATCATCAGGGGTAAACATCAGATATAAGTGAGATACATAATCCGAGGCCGGCCATGACGAAGGGACCCGAATCAGCGTGCTTTCAATCCCCGTGAATTGGTATGGATTGAGAAAATCCATTCCTGTCACTTCAGTGTCGCCACTAAATAAATGATAAAGAATAGCCTGGGTGGCAAAAAAAGGAAGGTCGTTGGAATGGATGGTTTCCATATTGTAAAACAAAACAACCTTGGGGAGTTTGTCGTCAACAGTAAGCTTAAGGGTAAAGTCAAGAACCAACTCCAAACCATAGTCCTTAGAGGGATCATATCCACAAACGGTACCTTCACTAATACAATCGATAACTTCAACTGCGTATTTTTCAGGAAGCACTAGTCCCTGTTGATGATCAATCTCAAGCTGAATAACTTTGACAAGATCTGGAAAATTAAACCCTTGGTCACCAAACGTTACATATACTGGTATCTTCTCAACCACAACGCTTGGTTGTTGGTGGAACCAGGGGACGATGGCAGCAATGGCAAGAACTATCCACCATAGAACCAGCATGCGCACTAGACTACTAACGAAGTGCGAGTGGAGTTGTTTGGTAAATGTTAGAAACGGCATAGGTAGAATTTATTACCATTAGGCGCTTTCAATTATTATGAAATCAAATTTATGTATTTGCGGCAAGTGCTTTTGGGAAGATAATGGCTTTGGTAAGAATGCGGACAATAGTAATTGTAATTCTGATTTATTTATGAAGAGAAGGAAACGAGGTCTAATGTCTGCTTAGACGAGTTTATTGGAATGAACTAGAATTATAAATTCATCCATTCATTGGCTACATTCCAAATTAAAGATTACTGTTCCGTTTTCTGAACAGTATAAAGATGCTTGTAGCTACGGTGTTAGCCATGACTTCGGATTCAACCAAGTTGGAACCTATTATGATTAATCAAGTTAACCAGACAGGTCAACCAACTCCAGCCATTATTGTTCGGACGAGTGCAGCATCAACCAATGATGGTATGAGTGAAAGCAGCAGCAAGGAAGACAAAAACGAGGGTGTAGCTATCGAGGATAAAGAAGACAAAGGAAACAAAGAAGAATCGAATAGTCTAAACTTTGAAAAGCCTAAAGAAAAGGAAGATGAAGCGAACAGTCTGATTGTTGGTATTGGTGTTGAACAGCCCAAAGACAAGGGTGATGAAGCCAACATTTCTGCTGATATTGGCACGCCTGAAGCCAAGGGAGATGAAAAAAATTGTCTGATTGTTAGAATTGATGTTGAAATGCCTCACGAAAAGGAGAAAGGAAACCAAATCGACGAAACGAACAAGGTGAATTAAGAAGGTCAAGGAACAAAGAAAGTAGAACAGGAACAAAAAAAAACCATCCCTAAATTGAAGTTAAAACAACAATCCCCAACGACGAGCGAATTAACTAAAACGATACCAGTATTCCTAATCATGAAAAAGCTAAATAAAATAAATATGAACTGAATGAAGAAAGCTAAACTATTCAAATTGTATTCGCTCAACTACTCATACAAGAACATTTTAATGAGTCCAAAATGTTTTTCCGCTGCAACAATGAATCCAACACCACTTGGTCCAATTTATCCCGATTATTGTCCAATACAGTGTTGATCCGCTGTTGTTCACCCTTGAACGTCTTACCACTCAACTTGGCGTTTGCTAATAACCGGTAATAAAGGGGACCAGTAGCGGTGGCATCGGAAGTTGCATTCAAAACTTCATGAAGTTTACCTTCAGACAAGTATTCACTTAATTGGGCATCAACACCCGCCCCTTCCTTCAATTGGCCAGAAATATCCCGTTCAAACCCATATGCCCTGTTGGTAGTAGATACCAACAGCTCCAAATCACGTTTCCCCGAATATTTACTGGCACCCCAATCTCCAATCATCACCAACGCAGGAATCTTGTCAATATTGAACAACTCCTTTATCTGTTCCACACGGTTCAGTTCCAAGTCCACCTCAGCAAACAGAACTGCATCCTTTTCAAATACGTTGGTGAAGGTATTCCAAACCGGAGCCAATTTTTGACACAGATTGCACCAGCTAGCAGAAAACAAGACTACCAGCCTGGGATTCTCTTCAACAAATTCATTAAAGCTGAGATCATCAATACTCAATACCCCCTTGGCTTCACTGTCGCCAGTATGATGATTACTAATGTCACTGTTATCTTCCACTACTTTTTTCGGTGTAGAGTTGTCAAGACGAATACCAGATACTTGTTGAATAAAGTTGGACAACAGCTCTTCCACCCGGTTCCCGTCAAACTCAATCACTTCCTTATTTTCAGGACCAAAGTACGCAACGGTAGGATACCCCAATTTAACATATTTCTTGGCCCACTTCTTCCCATCCGTGTCACCGTTCATTTTAGCAATGACAACGTCACTCCGTTCTGCAAATACTTCGGCCACCTTGTCCAATTCAGGTGCCAACTTTTTGCAGTGAGAACACCAATCGGCGTAGAAATCAACAAGAACGTGTTCTGGGGAATTAAGGACAATTTCCTGGAAGTTATCATCATTGACTTGGACTACCCGCAGCCCCAGATAGGCCACTGTGAATGCAAATAGCCAGAGAACGATGTACATGTGTTAACACGAAACGCGCGACCTGCAGAAGCGAAAAAGGAACAAAAGATGTAAATCGTACCAAATCGATGGAGATGTACAATAGTTATTTTTATTGTTACCACGTGTTTAATTTTAAGAGGTTGGTTTATTTCATGACCACTACACTGGGATTTTATCAAAAATTTTCGTTACTTTCATTCATACGTAAATTTAATCAACTTCTTCAACAGAAGGGCCATCGCCACCAGGGGCAGCGCCAGCATTAGGAGGAGCACCGCCAGCACCACCATAGGCCTTTTCAACAATAGGATTGGCAATAGATTCCAATTCCTTTTGACGTTCGCTGTATTCTTCAGTAGAAGCCAGTTGGGAATTGTCCAACCAAGCGGTGGTTTCAGAAATGGCCTTTTCAAGGGTTTCTTTGTCACCTGCATCAATTTTCTCCTTTAATTCCGAGTCAAGAGAGTTTCTCAACCCGTAGGCATAGGATTCTAAGCCATTTCTTGCTTGAACTCTGGCCGCTTCCCTTTCATCTTCTTCCTTGTACTTTTCGGCATCAGCCACCATCCGATCAATGTCTTCTTGAGATAACCTGCCCTTGTCGTTGGTAATAGTAATCTTTTGTGTCTTGCCGGTACCCTTTTCAACAGCAGAGACGTTTAAGATCCCGTTGGCATCCATATCAAAAGTCACTTCAACTTGAGGCACCCCACGAGGAGCAGGAGGAATACCGGACAATTCAAACTTACCAAGAAGATTGTTATCCTTGGTTTGCTTCCGTTCACCTTCAAATACTTGGATCAACACACCAGGTTGGTTATCAGCATAGGTGGAGAAAGTTTCGGTCTTTTTAGTCGGAATGGTGGAGTTTCTTGGAATCAAAGTAGTCATAATACCACCAGCAGTTTCGATACCAAGAGACAAGGGTGCAACGTCCAACAACAATAAGTCTTGAGTCAGCGACGAGGTGTCACCAGTCAAAATGGCAGCTTGTACAGCAGCACCATAAGCAACAGCTTCATCAGGATTGATGGACTTGTTTGGTTCCTTACCATTAAAGAAGTCGGAGACCATTTTTTGAATCTTGGGGATTCTAGTAGAGCCACCAACAAGCACAATTTCATTGACTTGAGACTTATCCAATTTGGAATCCTTCAACACCTTTTCCACAGGGTCAATGGTTGATCTGAACAAGTCACCACACAATTCTTCAAATCTGGCCCTGGTGATAGAAGTGTAGAAATCAACACCTTCGTATAAAGAGTCGATTTCAATCGAGGTTTGCGCAGAAGAAGACAAAGTTCTCTTAGCCCTCTCTGCGGCAGTTCTCAATCTTCTCATTGCCCTTTGGTTGCTGGTGATATCCTTCTTGTTCTTTCTTTTGAATTCTTCAACAAAGTGGTTCACCAATCTGTTATCGAAATCTTCACCACCAAGGTGGGTGTCACCGGCAGTTGCCTTCACTTCAAAGATACCATCTTCGATAGCCAACAAGGATACATCAAAGGTACCACCACCAAGGTCAAAAATCAATACATTTTGTTCACCTTTGGTGTTTCCCTTCTTATCCAACCCATAGGCAATAGCAGCAGCAGTAGGTTCATTAATAATTCTCAAAACGTTAAGACCAGCAATGAGACCAGCATCTTTGGTAGCTTGACGTTGAGAGTCGTTAAAGTAAG
>JAKUCB010000039.1:0-66638 GCA_030563345.1 Diutina scorzettiae
CCCCATCGGAACCCTGCATCAAGCCAGTGTCCGCTTGACCCTGGGAGGCATCCTTGTGGCGACGCGTCGCACACGTGACCCATAAGTTGTGGTCGCGAAAAATGGCTGGTTTAGATCTCCCTCTACCACCATCGATCCCATGAGCGACCGAGACCTTGCCAACCATCACAAGGTGCTCCGCCAGTTCCTCGACGTTCTGGACGATTCACTGACCCGAAGTAAGTCGAATTCACTGCGGGCGGTCCGGGCAAGAGAGAAACTCCTCAAGCTCCTGCCAGCTCAGTTCCGGGAATTGCTGACCGACGTCTACGATGAGTTACAGCGGCGTATCGATGAAAGCAGGGGTGTGCCTCTGTACTTGTTACCCAAACAGCTGTTCCACCCCAAGCGTAACCAAGCGCGGCAAAAGTTGGCCCTGTTACCCCAACTGAGGTTCAAGGATTTGGTGGGGGATATCAGCTATGAGATTGAACGGCGAGGTTTGGACTTGGAAAAGGGTCCCACAAGGGTACCCTCTCCACCCCCGGCTCCGGTGGAACATCCTACAATCCTGAGCTCACCCAAACCTCTCCAGACCGAAAAGGGTCTCCCCCAGGTCCCGGCGCCGGCTACGGCGACCAACGGCCTGTCCACGGTGGGAGTTCAGCTGACAACAGTGGTTCCAACTAAAGCCACGCTCTCGTGGTCGCTGGATGAAGATGAACCGTCGTCCCCCAAACCAAAAACCCCGATCAAGCTGCCGCGAGTGGCCGTGGCCCAGCTGCCCCTTGAAGTGGCGCTGTTACGCGAGCAATTGTCGAAAATGACCCTTGAAAGGGAAACTAATATCTCGAAAATCGTTGAATTGGAGGAACGGTTGGCCACAGCGGTGGACCCTGACACCCACGCCGATATTTTGCGTTCTCACGACACTCTAGAACGGAAGATATATGACTTGGAACAAAAGACCGCCGTCACCAAAGACTTGTGGGCTAAAGTGGAGGAGGCGGAGAACAAACAGCGGCGAGCGGAAGACCGAGTCGCTGATCTTGATCTCCAACTACAAGAGGCGTTGGACGATGTGACCGAGGCCACCGCCCACCGGGAGGCTGCGGAGGCTGGCCACCGCCAACTCAAGCTGGAACATGACGATTTGCATAAGCAACACTACGAACTTAATGACCTTCATGCCGCTTTAAAGGCAAAACACCAAACCCTCGGTAAGGAGTACCGGGACAAGTTCCAACAGACGCGAGAAAGGGAGATTGATGTGTCGAAGACTGAGGTGAACCGGTTACAGAACAAATTGGCCGATGCTAGCGCTGAATCCGAGGTCCTCAAACAAGAGATCCGCCGGTTGGAACAAGAGTCCCGGCAGTTACAGGAACGGTCTACACAAGAACGGACAATTCAGGACCGGGCTGTAGCGGTTCCACAACCCACCAAGGTCCCCGACGACCTTCGACTGGATATGGACATTTTCCTCCAGAAAATGGCAACCATAGAAACCGCTCATCCGGGGCTGGCCCACCTGCAACAACAGGCGGAATTTTGGCAAAAGAAGTACGAGGAGTCGAGACTGGCACACTACGGGTCGGTCTACGCCAATGAACTCCTGGAAAAGGCTATGAGCCCGTTGATCTCGCCCTCTGGGCTCATTTCGCTCCAACTAATTGCTGATTGCCACGCCTATATCGACTCATTCATGGCTGCTCTTGGCAGCAAGTCCCCTGATGTAAGCGTGTTGTTTGACAAAGTGCTGAAGTTACTGGTGGTAGCTTCGCAAATTGCCAGCCAAGCCGAGGTGGACGGTCCCCATGATGGGGCGGTGGTTGTGAGAGAATCCGCCAGTTTTGCATTGACTTCCACCAGATATTACGCTGTGTACCACCAGCTTGTGCCCAAGGTGGTGGTGGAACGGGCGATTCTGGCGGTGGTGTTTAGTGTGTGTGAGTTGGCCCTGACGGCAAGACTTCGTGAGCATAGTGTTGGCAACCGGGAGATTCCGGCTGTGAAGAAGGTAGAGAAAAAGGCGAATCACGAGGAGTTGGTTGGGAAACCTCTTCGGGTGGGTCAACGGCCGCGTGATGATCAGGATAACCTGAAGGTTTTGCGAGACGTTCACCCCAAAGAAAGAGACGTTCCAGGCAAAAACAAACCCATCCCGGAACCCATTTCCGTGCCTCGGACCACTGTGGCTCCCCTTATTACCAATAGCGGTTCCACGGTCACCCCATTTAAAGTGAAATCTCCCAAAATTGTTGAACAAACTCTCCCCGTGCTTTCGTCTCAACCCGTGGACCACACCTCAGACAAGGGAACCGAAGCTCCCACCACTCCTCTGAACCCAGCCCCTGTGGCCAAGGCGCTTCACAGAGCTCCGTCTACATCCGAGCTTCCTAGCAGTAAGGAAACTGAACAAAATCTCAAACTCGAACGCAAGGAATCAGTTGAATTTGCCCCCCCACCGATGCGTCGGCAATCGTCACAATCGCTGATTCGTCTGAATGAGCTGACCAGCTCCAAAACTGGCTTCTTCTCCATGATCAAACGGGCGGTTCTGGGCAAACAAGTGGAGTCAGATAATGACCTGGCGCTGATCCACCTGGTGGGACTGGCTTCGCTGAGCAAACTGGCCAACCGCCGACTGATCCAGATCCGTAACCTTGACCTGGCGCCGTCTCGAACGATGCTGATCAAGGACTTGGACAGGGCAAATGAAATGGTGTCCCGAGGTCTCGATTTTGACGAACCTCCCCGAGAAGGCGACCTGGAGCCGCTGGATGGGGAGCCGTTAGATAACTCAACTTTCGATACCGATTCGCCCTCTCTGACGGCCCACACTTCCCCCAACGCTGTGGAGACGCCAGTGGTGTCCAAGGCAAAGAAGGATCGTGGCTCGCAAGACAACCTTGACGACGACCTGACAGCCACTGCTGATAAGCTGTTGTTCAGTGACACCCCCAATAAGCGCCAATCGGTGTACCTGATGGCGCTGGTGGAACGCGACCCAGTGCCTACCAAAATTCTCGACCACTCGGAAGACCCAGCCATCCTGCCTGAACTGCGTAGAACGGTGACCATTGATGACAACATCCAACACTATTCCGAGCTGGACCTGGAGTATGAGTACGATGAAGACGTCCAGGCTGAAATTGAGCGGGAACAGTACCAAGTGGTTTCGCCCACGGTGGCGGCTCAGCGGGGTTTCCACCACCAAGTGGCGTCTCCCTTGCACGAAGAGCGACAAGCGATGATGCGGGAAGCGCAAATCCGTGAACGTCAAGAATTGGCTCAGCTTGAGGCTGACCGGTTGGAAGCGGAACGGAAAGAAGCTGAACGGAAGCAGTTGAAAATGGAGGAGTTGGCCAAGGAAAGAGCCGAACAAGAACGGCGGCAAAAGGAGCTCCGGGAAATTGAGTTAGAAGAAGAAGAACGGACTCGTCAACGGGAGATCGCCAAAAAGAAGGAAGCTGAAGAAATTGAGAAGCAGCGGGTGAGAGAAGAAGCTAAGGCGAGAGAGTTGGCCAAGGTGAAGGAGGCTGCTAGAGAGAGGGAGGCGGTCAAAGCTAAGGAGGCGGAACGGGTCAAGGAAGAAGCCAGAAGAGAAGAAAAGAGATTGGCTGAAGAAAAGAGAAGAAAAGAGGAGGAGAAAATCGAAGAGGAGAGAATTAGAGTTGAAAGAGAAGCCGAAAGAGAAGCTGAGTTGAAGGCTGCAAGAGAAGCTGAGTTGAAGGCTGCAAAAGAAGCTGAGTTGAAGGCTGAAAGAGAAGCTCAATTGGCCGAAAATGAAGCCAAGATTAAGGCCGAAAAAGACGCTAAGCTCAGAGCGGAAAAGGAAGCTAAGCTCAAGGCAGAAGAAGAAGCTTTGATTTCAGCCAAAAAGGAATCTGCTGAAAGGGAAGCTTCCAGAAACGGAAATGCCACAACCAGGGCTTTGTCTTCTGCCCCCACCGCGGATCATAAACAACCCAGACCGTCGGCTATGAAGGCGCTGCCAATTCTCAAGAGTTCTAGATCGGTCGGTGGCCCCACCAAAAGTGTTAAAATTGCTCTGCCCGAATTATCTTCGGAAGAAGAATCGGAAGAGTCGGATGAGGATTCCGAAGATTTGGAAGATGACTCCGATGAAGAATCCGAGGAAGATGAAGATGACGATGAAGATGAAGACGAAGATGAAGATGAAGATGTGGATACCAAGGCCCGGCAAAGACAAGAATACCGGAAGCTGATGGCGGCTGCCACCTTCAACGTTGATCTCTTTGACATTGAAGACCCTGATAACACCTTGACCCAGGTGTTGCTTTACTTGGAACATCAAACGGTACAAGTGATTACCACCATTCAGCTGTTGTTGCAAGCAATCAAGAAACCCGAACTGACCCGCGGGGAATTGCGGGACAAGCTGAAGGCCATTGCCGAGGTGATTCTGCAAATGACAGAGGCTACCAATACCCTGATGAATCAAACCCGGAATGCGCTGTTGAAGGCACATGGCCAATGGGTGGTGCGGCTGTTAGAGGATTGTGAAACGAGAATGAAGGTGTTGTGCAAGCCTCTGGCGGATAAGAAGGACCTGGACTATGCCGATAAGAATTTCAAGCAAAGATTGGCCGGGATTTCTTTTGATATTGCCAAGTGTACCAAGGAATTGGTGAAGACTGTGGAGGAAGCTAGTTTGAAGGAAGATATTGAATATCTCAATCGGAGAATTAAGCAAGGGGAACAATGATAATGACATATGTATATTAGAATAGAACGAATAAGATTCGGTACAGAAGGGGTGGAAAAATTCATCTTGTGTGTATTCTAGTGCAAATAAATCTACATGTCCTTGTGTAAATTTACAGAGGTACTGTGCGAATCGCACAATTCGAAGGTGTCAGAGAAAAAAAAAATAGACTGTATTTCTAACCAACGAAAGCTATTTCATATTGTACCAACGAACTAATTTATGCGAATCACATGAATAATATATAAAAGGAATGAAATAGAAATCTGTTTAGTAATAAATAGAATTCTGAATAAAGTAGGTTACAATCTTCTGACACGAACGAAACTGCGTAACATTTTACTTTTACTTTTGTTACCTTCGCAACCTTATCTTAAACTTCATATTTAATAATTATTTCTCTTCAGCAAAAGCTATTGTTTTCTTTTACCATTACTATTGAATTCATAAACACAACTAGTGGCATGTTATTCGTTCGCAGATTATTCATTATTCGTCGTTTACTTTCTAAACACACCTGTACGACCTTCCTTGGCCACCCGCAGTCTCTTGGGACCTCTTGGCCCATTTTGACCTTCCCCGGATCCAGGCTGGAATCTCCGTCTTTTCCTTGTTTCCTTAGGTTCCTCATTACCCTTAAGCACCAGCTTCCCGGTAGAAAAGTCCACGGCTTCCCCTTCACGGCCTTGTTTTTGTCTGACTCTAACTTTACTCTTACGAAGGGTAATAATATCGTCCTTGGATTCTTTCTCTTCTTCTTTCTCTTCCTCTTTCTCTTCCTCCTTTTCTTCTTCCAGTTCCTCTTTTTCTTCCTTTTGCTCACTGCCCTTTTTTATCAGTTCAACGACAACGTCTCCAGACTTTTCCTTTGGTTTCACCTGCAACTGAGACCGAATAAACAACAACCGTTTAACCATGGCATCTGTAATAACTCCAGCAAAATCACCATGTGTGTTTTTCGATAAAAGATCATCAGCCACCGGAAGATCAAATTCTTCAAACACCGGGACAGAAGCAGCAGCCAAATCTTGGTCAGAAACACCTACCTTTTCTCCAACAGATTCTACCCAATCACTTTCCTTGACGTTGGAATTAATGTCGGTTATCAATTGCGCAACCTCCTTGGATCGAGTCCGTACTGCTTCCGACACAAACCTCGTCAGATTAAGAACATCCGAAGGCTTAACAGGCAGCTTCAATTGTGCCAATGCAATAAGTAATTGGTTAGGCATGATAAACTTGATAGATTCGTCATCTTGCCGGGCGCGAGAATCCCGCCATTGGTAAAGAGCCAGGACCACAGGTAAAAGGTACCGGGGCATGTTAAATTGCACCATGAGCCAATCAACAGGGTCGGTGAACCCCTTTTGACCAAAAATACCCAGCAGTACCCCTTTACCGCCTTGTTCCAGCACTGGCCGGAACTTGGGGTATTCAAACCGCCTCTTTGCAACCTGTCGCAGTTCATGAAGGACTTCGGCAATAGCATTGATTTCAGTAAGCTTGTTCCGCATTTGGTCATAAATATAAAGAAGGAAATGGGTATCAGCTCTGGCGTAATTCACCATGGGGCCAGGTAACGGCCGGACCCGCCAATCGGCCAATTGATATTTCTTAGAAGTGGTGAATTTAGCATAATGTTCAAGAAGGTACGCCAATGAAAACCGCTGGAGACCAAGTCGTTTCAGAGCATGGAAAGTATCAAAAAGCGACACCACATACAACCCCAAATCACGCTGGAGCCAGATGATATCCATAAATGCCCCGTGAAACACCTTGACAATGCTAGGGTCGGTAAACACCAGGTTGAGTGCCGGACCCAACTGGTCACGGAGTTTAAGAGTGTCGACCAACCAGTCCTGGTCCCGGGACGACACTTGCATCAAACAAGTGAGACCAAAATAAGACCGAGTATCGTGATGTTCCAAATCAACAGCAATTTCGGTACATTTGGCCAATGCCTCCGCCATTTTCAGAAGCGCTTCTTCGGTATCCACCCACTCGGCGGACGTGTGGTACCAGTCACGGGGTTCTAACACCGGGAGCTGACCAGTGGCCACTACCAGTTCGGGGTACGGTTGATGATCAATTTCATAACCATACGGTTGAGCATAATGCGCCGGGTCTTCGGGGTTTTCCGTCACCAACTCAAGTTCAAGCGGTACCAACAGATTGGGCTTCGACAAAAGCTTGGGTTTAAATGGAGCCAGTTCGGTATTATCAATAGGCTGGGAAAACTTCAATTGAGGCTTCGCGATCGACGATTGTACCACTTCTTCTTCATCAACCTTTTTCCCCTTGATGGCATCAAACAGTCGATCTAATCTTTCAAACAACTGGTCAAGAACTTCCAGGGTCTGTCTCCAATCATCACCCACCACAGATTCCACGTCACCGTTTATATTTTCTCCCAAAAGAGTACATAATTGTTGAAGACGGCCCACCACGGCATCCAATGGAGGCACCACATCGGGATCAATCGACCGGTAAAAAGAAGGGTCCTGCGCACCCACCGCTGCCGCTGATCGTACAACCTTTACCACATGGGGTAACACCTGAGAAAACTCTGCCATAAGTGTTGATGAGGGTTGGTTATCTAGGGATGAGATTTTCGCGTGCGAGATGAACCAGATGGGGAAGAGATGGCGATGTGTAGTAGCAGTAAGAATATATCGTCAAGATGTTACAATAAATTGTAGATAAAAGGTTTTCAGAGGATAAATTTTAAATCATCTCATCTCATCCCTTGGTTCATCACTTTTCGCGTGCGGCTGCTCATCTCATCGCATCATCATGTTTACTTGTACGACTTGTACTCTTACATTTGACAGCTCAAATGAGCAACGGGACCATATGAGAAGCGACTGGCATCGCTATAACCTTAAGCGGCGGGTGGCCCAACTCCCGGCCATTTCTGAGACCCAGTTTACTGAAAAGGTTGCGGCGATGACCAAAGCCGAAGCCGAAGAACCCAAGACCAGAGCTCTGAAGAAGGAAGAAAGACAAAAGAAGAGAGAAGAGTTGGCTGAAAAGAAGAAGCAGATCTTGGACATGGCTAGAAAGGCAATGCAAGAAGGTAGAAAGAGAGAACTGTCAGATGAAGTAACTACGGAAGAAGCCAAGAAAGATGCCAAGGACGAAAGCAAGGAAGAAATCAAGGAGGAAGTTAAGGAAGAAGTCAAGGAAGAAACTGAAACTGAACCTACTGAGGACGAACTCATTCTGATTAAACTCAAAAACAAGGTGGAAATCCCTCCTACCACTTGCCTTTTCTGTAAAAAGACCCGTGATTTCGATTCCATTGATGAAAACATTGCCCACATGTTTAAAGCTCATGGGTTATACATGCCTGAAAAGAAATATCTTGAAGACATTTCTGGGTTGTTGAACTACCTTGGTGAAAAGGTTGGGTTTGGCTTCTGCATCGCTTGCAATTACCAAGGGCGAACGTGTGAAGCGGCTAGGGAACACATGATCCTGAAGAGACACATGAGGATCCCCTACGAGACTGAAGATGAAAGATTGGAGATTTCTCAATTTTATGACTTCTCGCTGTCGTATGCCCCAAGACCGATTGTGAATGCTGCTGACGTAATTGATGACGGTGATTGGGAAGATGTAGAAGGTGATGACGACAATGATGATGACAACTCTGACGAAGAGCTACTTTCGCAAGATGACGTTATTTACCGTCATGGTAACTCGCTTGTGCTTCCCCTGGGGCAAGTTCTTGGTCACCGGATGCACCAGCGTTACTACAAGCAAGCCTTGGTGCCTGAAAAGTTGATGACCGAAGGCCAGGGGACGGTGATTGCTGCCGAAACAAGACACATGATGTCCTTGCCTGATAGACAAGCGGTACAAGAAAAGAAGAGAGAATGGGCGAGACAAAAGAAGCGGGAGGATATTAATGACCGGCGGGCGGCTCGTTTTGTTAATAACCAACCTTATTACAGAGATGAGCTTTTGCAATAAAGAAGTTACTACCAAGAATGGCACACAGCCAGTGATCATCCCGTGGTATCAGCTCATGGCAATCATGGTTCATTAACACCATCACACCAAGTGAGAACGAGAATGGAGGAAGGATATAGAATAGGTTACATTTTATATGGGTTATTATTAAATAACAAAATATTGCTATAGTCTAACTTTTCTATATTTACCGATCAAGGTATTATCCAATCAACACAATCGCCAGTCCCACTACAAGATCAATGGCCAAGTTAACAAATACCGCCCACACGCCGAAAAACAAGAGTTTCGGCAGGAACACCAGCCAGATAAACAAGTGAAACCGTAAATGGATGCACAGGGCTACCAAGGATACCGCCGCCACCAGATAAAACATAAATGTCACTTGTTGCTTCACCAAAAACACCTGGTTCTTGATCTGGGGAATAAGAACAACATCCGCTGGAGATGGAGGACCCCAGGCAATCCGACTAGGCTCAAACAACATCTGAAGCGCCAGCACCAGCCAATAAAGAGGACCGGAAAAATTGGATACAAAAGTGAGCCATCCCACCAACAAGAGATTATATGATTGCACGCCATTGTAAGCATTTGCTAAGTCGACTGTGGCCAACGAATTGGTGAAACCCATGGAGAAAAACAGAAGATTGGCCACCATGAGCGTAAACACGGTGGTGGAAAGCACCCGGTAGTCGATATCCTTCACCACTGGCGAAATGAGCTTGATGAACGCGTATTTCACCACTTCAAACGCGATAAACATCGGAATAAGCTCGACCCTAGTATGGTGCATGAGGTACAATGTGAAAAACGCCAGAATCACCAGGAAATACCCCCCGCGGATCCCTTTAAACTTGCCACTGATGAGGACCGCCAACAAAAACACAACCATAAAGTAAATCGCGACATTTGAAATATGAACCTGAACAGCTCCAATGGCAATCTTATCGTCTGGCGAAGATACATCGACTTCGTAGTTCGAGAGCACCCAATAAAGTAACCACCTGATCCACAGAGGCACCAAATGGCCATCGGCCCAATATTGTACGAGTTTAAACGCGAGCGACATCAGCATGGTGATAAACAGGAAAACAAACCCGAGGAGGGTCCCGATTTGCTTAAGGTCCTGGGCCGAGGCCGTGCCACCAAGGTAATTCAACGACGACACCAAGTTACCCTGGGAATACATTAGAATGGCCACGCCAATATAGGTGGCCACCACCAACATCCAAAGAATATCGGGGTGGCTATCAAGGAATACCGCCATTTTATCATCCAGCCAATGCTTTTGCCCAGAGTTTGCCCAGGCACGAATCACCCGTAACCCAGCAAGTAGAACCAATAACCACTTGTTATACATGGTTAAAGCTAAAGTAGTCACGGTAGTAAGAAACCACCAAATGTGGTGTTCTTCCTCAATAAGCGACAGCCCATGGAAATGGGTGGAGTACACCACGGTTCCGAAAAAGAACAAATAGCCTAACCACAGCGCTTTTACGGATTTTGTACCAGAAGTATAGTAATGGAGATACATCACCACTCCCATCACGGTTGCCAAAGCCAAAAGCCCAAGACCTAGCCAGATATCGTCATAATTATAGTCGGTGGCTGCCAGAGACAAGTCGTCCTGTATTTTCCGCAAGAACGAATAGAGCTGGACACTATCCCATTGGTGAATGGGCTCGACATTTTCTCCAGAAAGGGTGGCCAATTGCAAAGCGTTTTCTCGAAGAATTTGAACTGGATTCTTGAATAATGGAAGAAGTTGTTCGAGAACAACCCCCACACTATTTTTCGGAATGGGAAGTCCAAGAAGAGAGGAAATGGTGGGCACAATATCCACCTGTTTGCAGCTGTTATAGTAGTCAAACCCAGTCTTCTCCACCGGTGCTTTTTCATTTCCCAAACCAAGAGGCTTTAGTTTAGGAGAAATGAATACCAACCCAGGCAGTACTTCGCCTTCCGAGGCGCCACCATGATTACCAATCTCATTCATGCCATGATCACCCAACACCACCAACAAGGTATCATGATGGGATTCCACGTAGTCATAAAGACGACTAATAATCCCATCCATTTCCCTTTGCTTGGCCGGCATATATGGCGAGTGAGGACCACCTTTATGACCAATATGGTCGAGACCAAGATAATGTAAAATAAGACCATCCCAGCCACCATTGAGTTCCCGGTCCAAGTGACGAGTAACGTTATTGTCCACTTCCGTGAAATCACTCACATAGAATGAATTGGTCCCTTCAAACACATCAAACTCGTTGGGGAAAAGTTTAATCCAAGTGTCGTCGCCATAAAAATGGATCTTTTTACCACTGGAAACAAATTGGCCCACCCATGAGTCCAGGTTAAGGGCGGTGTCGTCGTCTTCGTTAATGTTCATAATGGCATCCAAAAACGAAGGGGTCAGCCCGGAAGTGATACCCTTGAGCCTCGGAAGGGTCACAGTGGGGGGGTTGGAGTACGCAGTGTAGGGTAAAGCCACTCCGGAATTAATTAATGTGTGGAGAGTGCTCATTTGAGAATCGTGTCCGTAGAACATGTCCGATCTCATGGCATCAACCACCATTACCACCACTTTGGAAAACACTGGTTGGGGGGATTGAAAGAAAGTAGCTTCCCCGGACAACAGTTGTTTCTGGGGGAAAAAGCCCCTGTAGAATATCAAGAGGCCAAGTACGTGGACGATGGCCATCGTGTACTGGCCAAGCCACTTGAGCATGGTACAGGTGTGGAGTAGTGAGTGGAGAAGAAGCGAGAAATGGTGAAAATGAAAAGTTAGTAGGGCTAGGAGATAATGATTAGTGGTGATTATAATATGGAAATGTCGTGGTATTTTAATAGATAGCTGTTGTGGTGGTAATGGTTTGTTTTGATGATTACGTGATGGGGTGAGCCGACGCGTGGGGTGGTTAGCCGGAAGATGTGGGGCACAAGAGGGGTTGGGGCTACTGAAATGTAGAATTGGGAAAACGAATGGGTGTGGCTTTTGACTAGAGATGAATTGGGAAGATTGGTGGGTAAGATTGAGAATAAGCAGGTTATCAATCTGTACATCTCATTACAGGCGGTTAAACTAGAACTAAAGCTCAAAAATAGTGGATTAGGATAACCAGAAATACAATATAGAGAGTGTGAATGATGTTTGAGCGTAGTTCAATTGTATTAACAAGTAATGTATAACCCGTTGACATGAAATGCGTGTTGGAAGGTAATTGAATTTGATTAGCTAGTTTTTTCTCTTTAAATTGCAGTGTCTTTCAAAATATGCAAGAGGAAAGGTTTTTATCCTATTCGGGTGTACGGCTGAATGCGTTTATATCAATTATCGCCATTAGGTATCGGTCGGTATCCCGTTGAAGTCAATGAAAAGCGAGTGGGAAGTGGCATTTCCTATCGATTCTACCCCTTAAACTTATCCTAACCACTTCATAACCACTAATGTTGAGCAAATATTGATGACCATACAATGGCACACCCATCCAACTTTGTCTGGTATCAAAAATGCTCACCTTTCCATTTTCCAAATAAATTTGCTCATTGACCACCAGATTTCTTTTTCTATCCTCTAAATCACCGTCTAAATTGCTCATTGTTACCTTTCACCCTATCCTTATCTTGATTGCTCTCTTTCCCATCCTATAAATACTACTTGATTTCACTTAATTACGGGATTCATTAAAAAGTCATATACAAAGGGATATAATAATCAAAAACTACCAGACACAACCCGAAAAGGGCACACACACGTGATGGCAGTTAATGAAGCATTTACTTACGGTCGTTGGAGGATGACGATTCAAGAGGCATCGAATCGACATCATCAACCATGTCAGCAGGGTCTACATCAAAGTCCCGGACAACCCGTTCTTCGACGTTCTTAATGTCAGCCATACCGTAAACGGCAATGGCAATAATCCCCAACACACCAGCAATACAAGAGAACACCAAGGCAACAATACCTCTGGCGGTGAACCCGTTGGGCAAGTTCTTGAATTGAACATTTTCACCAGTCAAGTCCAAGAATTCCTTGTTCCCAGCAGCATTGGAAAGCAAGGTGATGTTTTGTTTTTCACACATCCGGATGTTGTCTTCCAGCAATTGTTGGGTGGGGTTGTTTTGGATGCCAGTGGGGTCTTCAATAAGAACAATAGCAAGACCTTGTTCCAAGTGGAATTCAATGTGACAGTGGAAGAACCACACCCCAGGGTTGTCGGCCTTAAACCGCAACACCATGTACGAGTTGGGGTTGACATAAACAGTGTCTCTTTCCATAGGAATTTCAGGGAAGTCGCCATGTTCAGTAGCATTGAACTTGACGGGCTCATCAAACTCATCAACCGATTCACCTCTGGAGATGACTTGGAAAGTGTGACCGTGCAAGTGGAACGGGTGCTTACCAGGGTCCATGGAATTGACGACAAGATCGATGGTTTCACCACCTTCAAGCACGAACGAGTGGGTATTGGACCCGTACACAGACACGTCGTTGGCTTGTTCGCCAGCGGCAAGGGCAGTAAGAAGAGTGGGGGTCTTGGGCTTGGTGTATGTGATGTCGTTGAAGAAGGCGTAGTTGATCCCGTTACCAAGGTTGTCCATGGCAATGTCCAAGGTAATGGTCATGTCGGCATCGGGCAAAAGGGGCTTTTTGGAGACGGGCACAAGCGAAAAGTCATCAAACAAGTCCGCGTAGTCGATTTCCATAGGTTCTTCAAGATGCAACGACCCTTCGTCTTCGTTGTAGACAATGGTGTTAGTGTAGTTCAACACCAAGTCTTCGGGTTGAAGATCCAACATGTCGGGGTCAATGTAGTTGCAGAACTTGTAGTTCTTGTCGGCGGTGTCCTTGGTCTTAACCAACACACCGTACCGTTGGGCCACGGTGATGTAAAGAAGATCGGCCGATTGAGGTTCCACCCAAACCCCGTCGATTTCCACAATTTCAAATTCGTGGTCTTCCATCTTCAAGTATTGCGAAACAAAACGACCAATGTTGATGATCCGCAAGAAGTAGGTCTTGTTGGGTTCAACAGTCCAGGTGGCGTTTCTGGTTTCGTTAAAGAGGGCGTTGGTAGGAATGGGTTCGGCACCGGTGGGGTTGTACCGGTTGAGGAACCGCTTGGTCAAGTCGTCGGAGTATTCTTGGTAGTGTTCACCGACAGTCAAAATCACTTCTTCATCGTAGTCAAAGTGGAGGTCCTTGTCATCGTCAATGATAAACACCCCTCTCATCCCATCACCGTATTGACCGGCAGTGTGAGAGTGGTACCAGTAGGTCCCAGCTTGGGTAAGAGTAAAGTTGTACAACATGGTTTCGCCAACAGGAATGGGGCATTGGGTCACCATTTCGGGCCCGTCCATTTGGGACGACCCGTTCTGGAACATGCCGTGGAAATGCAATGAAGTGTTTCTGTCATCAAAACCGTTGATGAGGTACAAGTTGATAGTGTCACCCTTCTTGGCTCTCAACGTGGGCAACGGCCAGGTGCCGTTGAACCCAATCATCTTTCTGTCGAAAGTCCCATCGGGGTTGGCGTCCACCCACGAAGTTTCAAACCACCAGGTGTGGGTTTCGGCAACGACGATGCTCGTCCACAACGCGAGTAACAACACCGTTTGATGGATGCTCTTAAACATGGTTGAAAAATTACATAGGGGGATGCTCTCCCCTTTATATGCTATTGGTTGCATTGTTTCATGCAGGCTGGTTAATAGGCAATTGGAGGAGATACCCAATGACCAGGGGTTTTTACACAAAAAAAAACAGCTACTATGTATGGTAATCTACCATGCTTGCCGCCTACCCCTCTTTGGCCCCCTTCCCCCAACTTTTAGTCCCCTTCCAACTTCGATCTGATTAGGTGATGATGGAACTGATAAAATGAAAGAAAATTTTTTTATGCATAAAGTTAAATTAGTGCTGATGAAGGTAACAAAGATAACGGGCCAATCAAACAAAGATCACAATGCCAGGAATAGGAAATGAAACTAACGGCTATCCCTTTCAAAATCCAATCTTACACGGCTGGTCAGTGTTGTGCAGGTGCATGGCGCCAAAGCCGAAGTCGGTGACATTTACCTCCCGTGTTAGGATGTGGTGATGATACCGGTTATGTTGTATAGCAATGTTAACAATGCAACGGCTAGGTGGAGGCGGGAGTGTCAATTTGGCCAATAACAATTGAACATGTCAACTTACAAGAAACGGTGTAGGCGAATGGCCTGCCGTCGTAAACCAAAGGCGTTTTGCCATTTCCGTCTTGGCATCCATCACCGGGTGTGCTGATGGGTGATTGGTCGCACGATATTTTCTAGCGAAGAGGTTAGCCGTCGCAAGCCAGGGATCACATCATGGGGGAATGCGCCACGCATCTTATTGGCTACGCTGGATGCACCCTAAAGTGGGCATGGTCGTGTCCACACCGGGAAATCCCAGCAAGCGACCCCACGGTGTGCAGGAGGAATCTCGAGTCACAAAACTACTGCATTGTTTACGTTATCATAACCCGGTCTCATTCACATGCTCAGCTATGTGGGGTGAAAATGGGGAAATCGTTTCACTAAACTCAGATGACTTTCTACGGTGTCTCGTTTCCAAACTGTCCCTCTCTCCCATTTGTGCTGGCCGTTGCCAAGTACCCTGGCCTTTGTGATCTTTCAGATAACCAGGTTGCATACCTTGAGTTGGCTAGTGTGCCTGAGGGACACGATACCTATCTGGCTGTGTTGAGGTTGCCTAATGGGAAGCGGTTGTACCCAGGATTTGCTGGCAATAATGGGGTGAATCATAATTTGCCATTCGAAGACTATGCGTTGGGGTTAGATCTACCTTATCTTGAAAGTGTAGATTTTGTACGGGCGGTGGAGATGCTGAGATATGCTTGCCATATTACTAAGGAAGCAGCTCCCAGCGAGGTGGAAAGTGAATGGGTGGATGTAAAAATTGATAATGATGTCAATCAATATGGAAAATGTGAAAAGCCAATGGTGGATGTGGGTAGGTGGTTGTCGGGGGTGATTTCTGAATAGAAAGAAATAAAAGTCTTTGGCGACTTCTTAGGAGAAGTGAGTGGAACGTTATATATTCGATAAATTTTTGTTGAGGTACCAAATGAAGTATATGAGGTAGAAGAGAATATTTTTATTTTTTAATATACCTAATTAAATTTTCACGTCTTATTTTATTATATCCCAAAATTAAGAGTATCTCAAATTCAAGAATAAGAAGCAATTAATTGCATGTTAAAATTTCGTCAAGAACACCAGCAATTATGTTCTGTGAGCATCGTTGCGGACATCTACCAATATGCTTTGTGAATTAGTTGAATTGTAGAGAATCAACTAATGATGTCAAAACGGTCGTGTATGATAAAGATTAGATATCTTTGATGCTATTAACATGTATTCCTTTTTGACATATGCTTGATGTAAGGTCAATTAAAGGCAGCTTTTCAGGCTTGGTGCCTTGACGAACTGTTGCCAAGCATTCATGGCGCTTATAATTAAATCACCATGCAAGAACTGCTCCATAAGTTTAGTGCATTTGCTTGTCCGAATCGGCTTTAGTGCCGTCATGAAAACTGTTTTTGTGTCAACAGGTGTAATCGCTGTATTTCCAAAGAATAATATCGGTGTACTTAAAACAATCGGATTTATTTAATAAGATTTGCTTGATGTTTACTCTTGAGATTTCATTTTCGGAAAAGTTTTTTTTTTCCTTTTTTTCAACTTTTTCAATAATACTCAAGATTTTAGATTTTAATCGTTAACAAACTACTTATAAAATGCAAGTCATTACATTGAAATAAATTGATAGCTACGAGAGTACTCAGGCTTAAAATTACCAACCAAATTTCAATTCAAATTCCCTAAAATAGATTTCTTTAATTATTGTCGATGAAGCCCTGATGATAGTACCTTTTTGAGTTCTAACTGAACTAACTTAGGTTATTCAATTGCAATATCAAGTGTCAACAACACGACGCAGAAGACAATGGGAGATCATAAACAGTGTTGGTGATATATTGACAATTTAAGTCCTAAAATCCCTTCAAACATCCCTATCATGTCAAACTTCCTTGAAATTAACCAAAAGGAGATACCAAACCCTCCCAAACAATGAATCCAAAAAAGAACTACACTATTGTCTAGTGTCGTACGCGAATAAAATAATTCATATATTTCATAGATCATCAGCATTAAATACTACTCAATAATAGTCTAGCTACTATTGATATCCCCAATAAACACTTAATATCCCCAATCTCTCCGATCAAATACATCCTTCAGCCCATTTCTCATCTTATCGGCACCTTCATTCGCCAAAAAGTCAGCATGGTTATTTCCCACACTATCAGCATGTCCCCGAACGTGTACCATTTTAAGGGGCCCCCAGTTATTGTTGGAATAAATCTGATTAACATTATCTAAATCGTCCAACATTGGTTTTATCAAATCAAGATTCTTCACCGGTTCCCCTTTCGATGTTCTCCACCCATTCCTTTGCCAACCTTTACCCCAATCATTAAGACATTGAATCGAGTACTTTGAATCAGAACGAATCACAAGGGGACGCCGCAATTTCCCCGCTTTTGAATCATATTGAATATCTTTTAATACATGCCAGATTGCTCGAAGTTCGGCTCTTTGGTTGGTAGGGTTTATTCTGTTCGGGTCTTCACAATGGTTCATTGGAACCAGGGCGTTTTTTTTCGAACCCGGTCCATAATAGACACCATACCCGGAATCAGATACCCCACCTTTACCATTTCCTCTACAAGCACCATCTGTATACACTTCTTCACTTAGAGGGACCCCTGCGTGGTCACCGAAGTAACGAGGAGTTGCTTGGGGTGGACTTGGCAGTTTTCGGGTTGGTGGTTTAACAACTTTTGACGGGTTAGAACGGGGAAGATCATCACCATTGACAAATGCTCGTGCTTGATCCAAAGTGTCAAACTTTTTAAACTTTGCTCCTCTGAACCCCTTGACTTGTTGTTCACATGTATTCCAATCAGGAAACACTCCTGTTTGTCTGCCGCTGGCCACAGCGTAGTATTTAGCCATTCCCTTTATTATGGCAGCTTTGTTAATTGCGGTTGAAGTTGGTTAAAGTTGGTGCGAACTTTGCACAGGGATATATAGTGCACTGTGGAAATTGTGAGGAATGAAGTGAATTTATAAGGATTTCAGCTATAGAAAGGTAAGACAAAGCAATTACACATGTCTTTCCTTTTCGAGCTCACTTTGCACCTCCTGTCGAAATTTGTACTGACAACTTGGTTGCCTATTGGAGGGTTTGTGCTTAGTGTTGTTACCTGCACGAAAAGGAGACCCTCAAAATAGGACTCTTCAACAGGAAATTAATATGTTCTGGCAACACCAAGTTTTTGAATTAAATATTGATTAGAAGTTCGATTAGGGTTAGAAATTGGAGAAGGTTTCTGTTTACACTTGGGCTAGGTGGCGGAATTCCAACTGCTGGAGATTCTCCATTTTGGTGAGGATCAAATTACTCTTCTCATACGGACTTGACGTGCATAACTCTAACCCCTTGGAAGAAAGGTTACAAGGAGGGGTACTCATCAGACAACGGCTTTACGTGTGGTTAACGTTCCCCTTCACCCTTAAGGCAGGGCTAGATAACCATTTTTCCTACAATTTTGCATAGCGATCGACGTAAAAACCCTCCACTAAATCCTGTTCCCAACAAGCTCAAACCCTTGGCAATGCAATTGGTTAACAGAGGCTTGATTGACCGCCTCATTGAACACAACTATACGTTTAGTCACACTTTTTTTTAACCTATTGGTTGTTTTGTTAAATTTATCGACTTCAAGTTTGTACAATTCTTTTTTAGAAAGTTATATAGTTGGAAGAGGGGGAGAGATGATCGGATACCGTCCTTATTAAACGCGGAAACTCCACGGAGAGACGCGAGTCGGTTCTTGGCCACGTCATAGAAGATGGGTTTCCGCAATGGAACACGGTGTGTTTGGTGAGATAGGTCATCGATGAGTAGGGCAATAACTTTTGTGGGTGAGTAGGAGTTATAACTCGCTTGTACTTGACGAGATGTACGCAAGGTCGTCTTTCTCGAGTGGTACGTCGTAGTCCATAGTAACCGTTAGTTACAATATTCCTAAGCTAGCTTGGATAATTGACTACTAAAGTATTACCTAGAGGGTGATTGAAAGGTTGACTCACTATCTAACCAGATTATATTGATTCCCCATAGAGAACCTAACTACGGCTAGTATTAGATCAATTAACATGATCATAATGAGCCACGATAACTCAGAAGACTGTTACAATCACCTAAATTGGAACAACTGGAGACTAATGCCGGAATGCGGCACCAACAGTCTCGGAGATTTGTAGTCCCAAAAACCTTAACAGATGCGTTCTACATCCAAGATTTTTATTTTCGTAGAGATGAGTTTGTTTAAATTGGCTTTCTGAAGTCAATTGAAGATCTCCAAGTTGCTCACTATCAAAAACTTATTTTGGGATTGAGAATGTTCGCTAAATTGGATAGTTGGTACAAATATGTCACCTACGAAATAGATGGGCTTAGCTATTAATGTTGCTGTAACTAGTTCAGTTCAACGTCAGTTCCGCTGTTTAGTTTTGCTGCCGTGATCTTCAACTATTTGTTCATTCTTTTACCACATTTCTTTTTCTTGCCTTTTTCCTTTCATGGCCCCTTCATTTATATCTTTCTACTTCCCATTTCTGCTTTATCTCTATTTACCCTTTCTATTTTACCCTATGTTTACCTCTTCATTTACCTCTTTAAGCCTATTATTAACACAGATCACATACTGCCCTCAAGTTATTTTGTTTCATGTTTTCTCCTGTTTTCTCAAATTAACTTTTCGATATCAATCCAACAACTTCAATTTGCTCTCTACCATCATCCACAATTTGAACGAAAAATGTCCCTAATTTACGTAGTTTGCAACCAGGTAGCATATCTAAATCACTTAACAACCAGGGCACTTATATCTACTTCTTCCAATTCTACATTTTGAATATTTATTTCTTGACCCCCAAGTGAACAACACCCCAAACAAACGCGTCCTCATCACCCAACCTCAACCCACAACCTTATCCAATAACCTTTGCCTCTATCCACCACCGTAATGCATAATTGTGGTTAATTGACTCGTTATTTATAACGTCTTATCACGTGATTATATGTGCGATTAGATCAAAAGAAATGGTAATAATTCCAATAAACCTCTGAAAAATACGTGAATCTCCAACCTATTACAACTCCCTTTTAAAATTGTCTTTTTCACCAGTCCATATAGCCTCCCCACTTTGCCCCCCATCTCCCATTCGCCATTTCCCGAATTTCTTTTCCCCGGCCTTTGGTTCCACCTTATCTGCATTCCATCACCTCACGTGCTAAAGAAACCATATAACCCCAAGCAGCCTCGAATTTTTCAGTAATGACTGTGAACAAACCGGCTTCTAAAGCCAGTTCAATCTCTGTGGCTACCCCTGCCGGGGAAGTCATTTCCCTGGGTCCGTTCGGAGCCGTGGTTGATCCCAGCTCTTTGCGGGGTGAAGTTTATACCACTGCCGCTACAATTATTAACCAAGCGGTTTACGCCGTATCGCTGAAGATTTTCTCTTACCAAACTCCCGGTAACGATCATGCTGTCGATGCTCATATTAACGCTTGGTCCCAACAGTACGCTCGGGTCAATTCTTATGGAGTGGTTCCTTTTTACCACCAATTGCAAGTACGGCTGGGTGCTTCTAACGCTATTCTCGGCTACCTTGCTAAACGAGGAACCCATGGTCAACCGGTGCTGGCCGTTGCCGGCGCCCAAGCGTTGCCTTACATGCAACCTGCTTTGGCCCTGGCTAAGGAAACGTTGCCTCTTGCGCTTAACATTTCCGCTTTGGACGTCGACGGAGAAACCGGTGCATTGGCCTCGAACTACTCTGCTCCTTTGGCAGCTGCTCGGGCTCTTGGTTACCTGGTGGTCACTCCCGTCAACGCCAACTCGGCGGTGGAATTGCAACACTTGACTGTGTTCAACCACTACTTGGCCGCCGTCTCCGGTAAGCCTGCTGTTCACCTTTTTGATGGGCCCAACTTTGTAAAGACCAACACCAAGTTCACTGATGTCTTGTCTGTTCCTGAATTGGGGTCTTTGTACCAAGATTTGTTGACCCTTGGCGGCAAGTCCACTGAAGATGTTATTGGCCAAGGCTTGGCCAACTTGAACAAGTTGGCTGGCACCAACTATGCTCCCTTTGAATACGAAGGTCCCGCCAACGCCAATACGGTGGTGGTGGTGTACGGTTCCCACGAAGCTACTCAAGTGGCTTCGATTGTGGCCAACGCCGCCCAAACTGGTCTGATTGGTGTTCTTAAGGTGAGAATCCCCTTACCTTTTAACCAAGGCCAATTTGTTTCGTCGTTGCCTTCGTCGGCAAAGAAGGTGGTGGTTTTGGCTGCCCCCGGGTCGTCGCTCAAGGCCGACGTCACCGCTGCTTTGTTTATTGGCGGTCGTTACCACGGAGTGGTGGTGTCTGAATTTGGCTACGGCGTTGACCAGGTGTGGACTCCCGTCACTTTGGGTAAGATCTTGGAAGCCACAGCCGAACTCTCTCCCGAGGCGGTTTTGCCTGCCCCTACCAGTGTTGTTGACGAACAAGTGACTGCTAACACTTCTCCCGTAGGTAACTACGTTCTTTGGGGCCGTGACAGGGGATTGCTTGTGCAAACTGCCGACAAGTTGGCGTTGGCCCTTTCCCTTGACAACTCCAAGAAGATCACCCTCCGGACCAAGTTTGACAACGGCCGTGGTGGTGGGTTGTTCCAAGCGGAAATTGTGTCTCAAGTGGGCAAGGGTGCTGCTGTCGGGGTGGACGCCGCCGATGTGACGGTTGTGGACGATGCCTCGGTGTTAGCCGAGTACGACATCCCTGCTACCACTCGTGCCGGCTCCACTATCATTGTTGGAATCAACAAGAAGGTGGAAGTGGACGATTGGGTGGCCAAGTTGCCTGGTGACTTTAAGAAGGCGGTGGTCGCCAACCACAACAAGCTTGTGGCTGTCGACTTTACCCAAGTGGAACAACTCGACGTTGACGACTCCACTAAGGGCTTCTCCGCTGACTTTTTGGTCCAATTGGCCTACTGGAGAGCCGCGTTCCCCCAATTGGGGGCGTTTGTTGTCAACAAGTTGTTGCAAGCCAACGGCAACAAGTTTGAATTGTTGGCTGCTGTGTTGGACAAGTTTGTTGCCCGAGTTGATGAACTCCAGGCGATCATTCCCGTTCCTTCGTCCCCCGAATGGTTCAAGGAAGCCAATGCCGCCAACGAGAAGGACGCTGCTGCTGCTGAAGCCAAGGACGAAGCCAAGGAAGAACAAGAAGAACTTGAAGAAGTGGCACCGTTGCCTTTCTTTGCTACCGAATCATCCTTTGGCGCCAACCCTCGTCGGGGTGTCCACTCTGACACCGAGGAAGTTTTCACCGGGTCCCAACTGGTTGCTGCTAAGCGGATTGCCTTCCCCGAGGCGTACGGTACTTCCAAGGCGTTGAGACCGGAATTGCCCGTTACCAACTTTATCGTTAAGGTGCAAGAAAATAAGCGGTTGACGCCTTCGGAATACTCTAGAAACATTTTCCACATTGAGTTTGACACCACCGGCACCAATCTCAAGTATGACATTGGTGAGGCTCTTGGGATCCATGCCCGGAACCCTGCTGACGCCGTGGACTCGTTCCTTGAGTTCTATGGCGTGAATGCCACCGATGTAGTTGAAGTGACCCACAAGGATGATTCGTCGTTGGTGGAAGTGAGATCGGCTCAACAAGCCCTCACTGAAAACGTCGACTTTTTGGGCAAGGTACCCAAGAGATTCTACGAAGGGTTGGCTGCCTACGCTACCAACGACAAGCAAAAGGCACTTCTTGAAAAGTTGGCTCTGGGTGAAGGTGCTTCTGAGCTCAAGAAGCGGACTGACGTAGACTTTGTTACCTACAGGGACTTGCTTGAAGAATTCGACTCGGCCCGGCCTTCGTTTGCCGAATTGATCAAGTTGATTGCCCCGATGAAGCGTCGTGAGTACTCGATTGCCCTGTCGCAGAAGATCCACCCTAACGCTGTCCATTTGTTGATTGTGGTGGTTGACTGGGAAGACTCCAAGGGCCGCAAGAGATGGGGTCAATGTTCGAAATACTTGCTGGACTTGGCTGTTGGTTCGGAATTGGTGGTTTCGGTGAAGCCTTCGGTTATGAAGTTGCCCCCCCTCACCACCCAGCCTATTGTCATGTCTGGTTTGGGTACTGGGTTGGCTCCTTTCAAGGCTTTTATCGAAGAAAAGATCTGGCAACAACAACAGGGCCACGAAATTGGCGACATTTATTTGTACATGGGTTCCCGTCACAAGAAGGAAGAATACTTGTACGGTGAATTGTGGGAAGCTTACAAGGATGCCGGTCTTTTGACCCATATTGGGGCTGCGTTTTCTCGGGATCAGCCTGAGAAGATTTACATCCAGGACAAGATTCGTGACACTATTGAAGATTTGACCGATGCCATAGTGGCAAAGAATGGTTCGTTCTACTTGTGTGGTCCCACCTGGCCTGTTCCTGATATCACTGCTTGTTTGGAGGATATCGTTGCCAATGGCGCTAAGAGAGAAGGTAAGGAGATAAAGGATGTCGCCAAGGTTGTGGAAGACATGAAGGAAGAGGGGAGATATATCTTGGAGGTTTACTAAGTTATTTATTTATGTAATATGATATATCAAAAAATTAGCCAATTTGGTATCTTGCTAAATTTCGAAAAAGCTATATAAATACTATATAGCCAATCCATAATCAAATCCTTAAGATCTACTAGTTGCAACAGCCATGGTGTATTCGATATCCCATACTAACAGAAATCATTGTCCGCAATCCAGTATATTTAGGTTTATTATAACCAATAGTGTAAACTTTCCAAATTGAGACACCTAGCACCATGGGATGGCGCACCCCCGAATGTATAAATATGGGGGACGACCTTTAATCATGAACACAAGTGAACTCATCAGTCTAAACATCCAGCAAGCTAGCGTGATGGAAGTAATATCCCCCAGCACTTGCTAATCCCTTTAAATGTTCAATCCACTGCTGCCGGTATTGAGCTTCTGCATCAAGTTGGTCGTCGGCCTCGGATATATCCAGGAGACTACTATCCCACTCCATCAACTCTTTGCTGGAAAATCCCATCTTACGTAGATCGTTGATCAACTTGTCAATATCCTGTTGTGTGGTCATAGTTCTGACCGAATCGCACGTGTGATTATTATAATAATTGTGTGACCCAAACTAAGAAATCAGTACTAATCGGAAATACACAAACAAAGCGGCTTTGTAGAATTATTAATGAAACCACCTAATCTATTTCTTGTAAGACTTGAGGAACTCCTTCTTTGCTTCAATTGTCAATGAATTAGCCACCATGGGCAACCCATTTTCTTCAAACGACCCTCTGACTTTTTTGATATCATATTCAGCAAAATTATGGATCTTTGCCCGAATGTAATGGTCACTAGTGTCAAAATACGAAAAGATCCGGAACCAATATTGCAAGATCGTCATCGTCGGCAACGGCATAGTAAAGTAAGCGGGAGAGATCTTCATGATCAACAGTTTGATGTTACCATCAATCTTGTACTTCCCCCCACGAGTAAAGATATCAATAAACGGAAGGACCCCCTTGCCATTAGAAGCAGTACCTTCTAGGAGAACCACCACAGGCCGATCCTTGAGATCATCGAGATTTTCCACAACCCTACCATTGGAAGACAAAAAGTCATCAAATGACCACCAGAACAATTGCCAGGGTGTGTACCGGTGGAGAAACCCCTTGGCGTCTGGCTTGACAATGTAAACCAGCCGATTGGCTACAATTTGAAAAATGTAGCCGTCAAGAGGACTCGTATGATTGGCAAATACAATGTCACCAGCCTTGGGCAAATTTTCAGCGATAGCGGTCGTATCCCGTTTCTTGACCCCGTCGACAAGCACCGTACACTGGTTTAAACCCCCAATGACCAATACTAGAAGATTAGAGCCGAGGGTTGGGGCAACCACTGACAACAAGAAAACAAAGATGATCACCGGGATCTTCAGGATAAAGTAGATCACATGTAGCGGGATGGAAAGAGCCAGGGTTTTTGGCGGCTCTACCGGCATAAATGGAGTAACCCCAGTAGCACGGTCACGATAATTGGAAAACTTTTCCATCTAGTGAAAAGTAGTGGTGAGATTGGTGGAAAAGTGGGGGGATGCGGGCCTACGCCGCGAACGGCACCACCGATAAGACATTGGTGAAAGGTGTGCATCGGCGAAGAACATCAGTGCTACAAGAAAGGACAATACATTTTCCTGTTACTTTCCCAATACCGATTCTCTAACTTGTGATGTCTCCGTGTGTCCTCACCTTCTAGCTTATTCTATCAGTATTCATCTCATCTCTACTCATCTAATCTCTATTCATCGTCAGGTGAAGCTTATGTTCCCTCATGAAAAACGCCGAAAACGCCCCCATGACAATGGTAATAACGGCAAACCCGTACGCAGACTTACATCCCATCCAATACGAATCGCTTATCGCTTGAACGGCGTAGTCAGGCGCTTTTTTGATGTAGTCCGAATTCTGTAGAGCTTTGGCAATAATCTTCCTTGCTTCTTTATGGTCCAGCACCACAGCAGTGACTCGAACCCACAAATTTTGCCGCAAACTGTACTGGAAAATCGCCAGTGCCATCGAAACACCTAATGTCGACCCAGTCAGACGGAAGGTGTACTGGATAGAGGTGGTACACGCTTGGTATTTCGCAGGGGTGGCCAGAATCAACGCAAGAAGAGTGATTGTAAGCATCACCGAGTAGCCAAATCCAGGTAGTAACGTAAGTGTAAATTGATCAATAGTTGAAATCTCAGGGGTAATCAAGTAAATTCTAGCCACCCCTACCACTGAAACCAATCCAAAAATCATCGCCAACCGCCAATATCTCCCTGTGCGCTTCATATAGATACCAGCACCAACACTACCAATAGCAACAGCAAAGAAGTTTGGAATAAGCCGCAACCCAGTGTCAGTGGCAGACATTTGCTTCACCGAAGTGAAGAAAAGCGGCACGTAAAAAATATAAGTAAACACCCCCATTGAGTAGAACCAATTGGCCAAACTCAGAGAAATCACTGTCCGCTCGCCTAACAAGTGAATGGGAATGATTGGTTCTTCAGAAACATAACTCTCAGTGTAAACAAACGCTGCCAACCCTAGCACCAGTACAACACAAAGACCAACGAACCACGGGCTCGAATACGGCACATCCTTCCCTCCAATCGACGCCGCGGTAAGAATGGCCATAAGCAGCAGCACCAACAAAAACGCCCCCAAGAAGTCCACTCTCTTCAACTTGCTCTTCAAATCACTACCTACAGCACCCAATCCGGGTGACCCCGCTGGCAAAATCAAAAATTTGCGGATGGTAAACGCAGCCACTAACGCAATCGGCACCTGAAGAATAAATACGTACTTCCACCCTAAACTGTCGGCAACCACCCCCCCAACAAACCCCCCAGACGCAGAACCAAGACCAAAGAAGATATTGGCCAAACCTTGGAAAAACCCACGGTCTCTTAAAGGAATGATATCCGACATGGTGATGGTACCAAGACATGTCATGCCCGAGCCCCCTAAACCAGTAACAAACCGGCCAACAATAAGCATTGCCAACAGGTCAGTGGCACACATGGCACAGCCAATGGCAAACGTGATACAACAACTAAACATCATCAGCCTCCGACCAAAGATATCTGAGAGCTTACCGAAAATTGGCTGCATTGCCGAACACGACAAGAGGTAAGCAGTGGCAATCCATGAGATTGATCCAATAGCATTGAGATCATTAGCAATCGTCGTTAACAACGCCGTAACTACTGTGGTGTCCAACGCTGCCAAAAAGGAACAAAGGAAAAGCAGCAGCAATACCAACCGAAGTTGGGTCTTGGGAAGAGCGTAATTATCATAACCAGGCAAATCAATTTCGGTTTGCGGCTCATCGTCTTGTAGCGTCAGCCCGTAGCCATGGCTTTGTAAAAGATTTTCGTCAACCAAACGGTCCTCACCAGCAAGTTCACCAGCAACAATCCCTTCAATTCCTGTCAGCTGGTCTTTAATGATATTTGGTTCCAAATTATGATGGTGTCCCAGCATGATATTAAGGATGGATGATGATTAATCAGGAAAAATTGGGGGGTGCGTATGGTACAATAAAAGAATTGATGGTGTTGGGTCTCTGGGAAGAAAGAGGTCAGAGATGGTATAGTGGTAAACAATACAATGGGATGAATGGAAACGATGGTATAGATTTCAGTCTGAAGTATAGTCTAATTGCAGAGGAAAAGGGGATTTCTTCACGTGATATTTTGTGATAAGATATGAGCCGCACAAGGCCGTTACCGGTGCCATGTAATGTGGGGCGCGAAGTGGGAAAACCCGAAAACTAGTTAATGCGATGACAATACGGATAATCCGTTTGCGTAGAATGTTTTGAATGTGAAATAGTTATAAATTTCTATAACAGTAAATCTGGAGTATTAGCACTTTCAGTTTCTGGAAACAAGGTTTATTCATCGCTTTCCTCACGTGATCAGAGGTCTAGGTAGTCGCGGTAGCGATCCCAACGCGAACATGGTAGTAGTCATTACAAAGCTTTGCCATTCCTACAGGCGTTTCCGATAAAAACATTGCCTAAAGAACTTGGCTATCAGCACGTATGAGTCTATTAGGTGAAGGGCAACAAATACGAAATAATAAATCAAAGATACCACAAGAAGAAAATGATGAAGGAAATATAAAATATAAAAACATAAAATGTTCGGTATATTATAAATACTGTACATTACAGGAACTGTCGGAATTTACACGGATGCTTGCCATACCTACAGCATCGCACTTTAAGAGAGCGATGTAGATCGCCAAAAAGGCATAGTAGACATAAAATTCCTATTATGTATATCATTATTGAAACAAATATTTTTAGTATTCATCAAATATTGTTTTGTCCTTGACTAATCTGATACACACTTTTTTGAGCCATTTACCGAGAAGTATATGTACTTAACGGTGCAATTGAAAAAATATATTTCAAGCGCCAAGCGCGTCGTACGATACCCAAGATCTTTTAATTTTGTTTTAAAAAAGATATGGTCGGTAACGTTGAAAATTCAGGTATATTCGAAGCTAGAATTAAATAGCCATCTCCCCAAATAAAATAAATTTCTGATAGAAATTTTATAGTGAGCCCCAAATTGGGTACAGATTGAGCTATTACAAGATATTACTAATAATTACTACACTTTGCATGATGTGCAACGTACACCGTCGGCTGTTTTGAAATGATCTAAATAGAAGTAACGATCACGTCAATATATCGATCGATTTTAAAATTATGACAAGATCGTCAATTGTCAAATTTGAATATACTTGCACACTTCTCACAAATGGCACACGATTTTTGATCGTTCTTTCGATTAGGCATCTTCTATTAATTATCCTATTTTAAAATCCTATTAACTGGTATTGATCATCATAACTCATTTCTTATCGGAAGCATGTTCCGAAGAATCACTAACGTATTCCTTCTTGGCACCAAAGTCACCCACATTGACATTGTTTTCTTCATCTTCATGGTGAAATTCTGTTTCAGGAGTAACAGAAGCAACCTTGTCGGATCTCTTCTTCAACACAAAAATATCCCTCCACGAACCATTCTTTTGGTTGAATGATTCAACACCATCCAATGATTGCTTGGATTCAAGACGGTAGTCTCTCAAGCAGAAGGAGGCAATGAAGAGAGGAACACAGCAACACAACCCAATAATACACAAGATTCTTTGCACTTGGTTGTAAGCAGCCACCATTTGCATTCTGGTAGGATCGCCCCAAGGGTAATCAACAATGAATTCGAAAGGTGACCCGTAGGCCTTGGTGGCAAGGGTGGCATCACCAATTCTCGCCAACAACTTCTTGTACAACAATTGAGTCCAAACTGCACCCGAAACAGCAGCACCAACAGCAGAACCAATATTGTACGAAGACAAGTAAGCAGCAGTGACCACAGCCATGTGTTTATGAGAAACACATGATTGAATTGAAGCTTGTACGGAGTAGGTAAAGAACCCAGCACCGAAACCCAGCAAACACAAAGCACCAATAATCCCAGAATGAGCTTGAGTACCAGAACGGTAGTACACAAGCAAACCGTTAGCAATAAACCACATACAAACACCAAAGATAATCAAGGGTTTAAGACGACGGAGGTAAATGACACACAACCCCACAATGGACCCGGTGATTACGGAAACAAACGAGTACAAAGAAGTGATTCTGGTAGCCAGCTTAATCGATTCGTTTACAGCAACCACAAGAACAGTGTACATGTAATCGTTAGGCATGTACCACACAAGGTTGATGAAAACACCAATGATAAGCGAAGACCACACCCCTCTTTCCTTCAAAAGATTAGCAGGCAAAAGCGGGTTTACGGCAAACATGACTTCCCAAACAACAAAAATAGGAATACAGACAAACCCGATAACCAACGGGGCAATAATCTTAGCGTGTGTCCATTGTTCGTGCACACCACCAGCAATGGTCAAAGGAACAAGGATCAACCCGAACACACACACAACCAAAAGCAAGCCAATGATATCAAGTTGATGGAAAAGGTCAATGAAGTACTTGACCCAAGAAACTCTGACGTGTTCAGGGTCATCTTCCCGTTCTTGCATAAGTTGCTTCCATTCAGGAGATCTCCGGGCAGTTACTTCCATATGCAACATAGAGCACAACAAAGGCAAACAAGCCAAGGGAAGAATAAAAGCCCACATGCCGATCCCCCAAGACCATCTGGTGCCGATCTTTTCGGTAATGTTCCCCGAAATCCAGGTATTAATGATAAAGGGGAGGGCGGGAATAAACGAACAAGCCAACCGCCAGTTCAAAGGAGTACTGTCAGCAATGATAAGCTGAAGAATGATCATCAACCCCGAGTACCCAATTTGGTACAAAACAGACCCCCCAGCGTACCGCTCAATGTCGTAGGCTTGCGAACAGATGATGGTCCCCACAACATAAAACAAAATCGAAACAATAAACAATTGGAACCGACCAAACGAGTCCGACAAACGAGCATAGGCAAATTGTGATGCCGCAGCAACCACCGCCCGAATAACGTTTACAGTAGCATACAACGAGTGAGTGCTGTAAGACGAAGCAGCCGTGGCCTGGAACACATAACGGATATTCCCATCAAGACCATAAGCATAAGCGACAAGGAAAATGAAAAAGAAAAAAACAACCTTGAGTGCTGGATGCTTGTATTGACTCGAGAGAATCTCAATCTTTTTCACCGCAAAATCGGTCTGTGAAGAAGGAGAGTATGGCATCACGCTGTCTATCTCGAAGATCTGGGAACCTCTTTATATATAATATCTGCCCAGGCAAGCGATGCAAAGACGCCGTGTCATGCACATACATGTATTATTGCTTATGCGCTCACTTTTCCTGCAAGAAGGCCGTTACAAATTATCAGATTAGTTTATATACAGGAGATAGGTTTATCTGTTCAATCAGATTAGCTTTCCTACAGTGTGGTTATGCTAAAACTGGTGTTTGCCAATGCTTGAATCTTCTAACAATAACTGGAATTCCGTATCTGTCTGCGGCTGAAATTCTCAAGGATTTGCTAGGCTTCTTGGCTTGTCAAATCCTTGGCCCCATCGCAGAAAATGCGACTGTGCCTCCAAAAGACCGGATGTTGCCGAGAGTTATTCCGATTGGAGCACTACGCCGATCTCGGTGGATGAATTACGAGGCAAAGAAAGTTAAGAGGTAAGCTTAGCAATCCTACAACCTAAGCCAATTGTTTTGCTAGTACAATCATGCGGCTACTACCCAATTCTTTTCATTGCCATATTGTTGTGACGCATCTCAAATGGTCTGAGCATGCATATTTCCGGTTAGTAACTCAGAGCGATATGCAGGAAAACCGTTGGTTATCGAATCAATCTACACCAAAAAAATTTCTCATGCTATTATACAAGTGGGTGGCGTTGACAGCTGCTCAGGTGGCGGGGTGGGGGGAATTATTCCCCCTGGGAAGTTGGGGCGATGTCTATTCTGAGGGAACTCTCGTTCTTTTCGGGTGTAACTTCGCCATCACTGCTTCCACGAAATTTGGTGGAAATTGTGATGATGACAATTCACTATCAACATTAGTGGGCTGTATCAGGGAGAGTTATTGGGGCCCCCTAGACCACGAATTGGACATGTTTTGCAATCTGCCTCAATCCCCGACCAGAGTGGATGAAGCGTGGAGAAACTATACCAGTCTGGCTGTGGACGATGCTACATCCACGGAGTTTCCGGTCCGGATTGATCAAGACATTCGTAACCAGTATCTCTACTCTGTTATCGAGTATATGGGGAATTATAACATCCTGGTTCGGTATCTGTTTTATTTATGGGAATACTGGTTGGTTGTACTTCTTGCATATGCTATTTGCAACTGGTTTAGACCGTTACTAATGCGGTTACCTGTGCAAACTCTTGTGAAAAACGTGTTAACTCCCGGATTGATGTCTAGCCATAAAGATGATGCATTTGTATATGGCCGCTGGAGCGGTCTTATTCCTAGTCGCATTCAATCCATAATTCTCTTTGGGTTTTTGGTTCTCACCACTTGGCTTACCCTTGCCAACATTTGGTACAACCCCAGAAACGTCATTTTTGCAACTTTTGAACATCCCATGGTTAAGCAACTTAGCCATATGTATGGCGACAGACTGGGAATAATTGGCACATTTCTTCTACCCTGGGTGGTGCTTTTTGCAGGACGAAACAACATTTTCCAGTGGTTATGTGGGATCAACTACCTGACGTTTTTGATGTACCACCGATGGATTCTGAGAATTTGCTATGGTGAAATTCTTTTCCATACCGTTTCTTTCGTTATCTATCTTGGTGTAAGTGAAGAATACAAGAAATTGTACATGACGGGAGGAATCATCGGATTTATATTCATGTACGTTCTTATTAGCAAGTCATGGCTAAAAGACCGGCGGGAAAACTACGAGTGGTTTTTATTTCTCCACATTGGCTCGTCGGTGTTGATGCTAGGGGGCCTGTGGGTTCATTTACACAAATTGGGATACACAAGACTAATGCCATGGGTTATCGGTCTATGGGCGTTTGACCGAGTATGCAGAACAATCCGTATCTATATGTTTGGCATCAAAAAAGCCCAAGTGACCTTAATTGATGATACTCTTCGGGTGGTGATTCCGATATCTAAGATGTACCCCCCGGGAGGATACATCAACATCCACTTTTTAATTGGAGTCCCAGAAGGTCTCCAGTCACATCCATTCACATACTTTATTTCTGGAGGCGAGATGATCTTGTTTATTAAGGTTAAAGAAGGTATTACGAGAAAGTTAGCCAATCAGCTTATGTGGGAACCGGTTCCCACCAAGACTATAGCCGTGTGTGTGGATGGGCCCTACGGAGAACCTGCCAACTTTCATCTGTTTGATCAAGCTGTGTTTATTGCGGGCGGACACGGTATCCCGGGAATGTGGGCCGAAGCCAACGAGTATTCCAATTCGGGGAAACCCACTCAATTGATCTGGATAACCCGGTCCCATTCCTGGTTTCATAACTACTTACCAGAAGCAAAGTTTCCCATCACCATCTCTGCTACTGGAGGTGGTCCACCCCCTCCAGGGCTATCTCACCAAACTGGGAGACCAGATATCCACCAGTTGGTCCAAACCCACATTGATACCACTAGTGGTAGCATTGCATTTGTAGTTTGTGGCCATCCAGCCATGGTTGACCTCGTCCGCCAATCGGTGGCCACAGCCCAATGGCACAACCGACATGTTGAATTTTTCGACCAGCTACAAACCTGGGCGTAATTAAATATTTATTCATAAATCATACCCATAGAATTTCTCCTCGTGGATGCGATCGGTAAGCTTTTCTAGTCCCGTGATCGCATGTTCCAACAAGTCGTCATCTCCATAGGTCTCTGCAATTTCTTTTTCTAACTCAAAACACTGGGCCAATTTCACCGTTATCACCTGACGCTTAAATCCTACAATTGCCAAATTCAAAAACTTAAGTACTCGTCCCAATTTAAACTCTCCTTTTTGGTACAATTTAAACCCCACTTTGGCCAATTCAAGGTATCCCTGGGAAACAAGCTCGACGATACCTAGGGAGTTGACCAAGGGCATCAAATGGGAGAGAATGCCATAAGCATCATTGTCATACCCCAATCCGGTAAAATTTGCAGCGAGAATCAACCCACCTCGCGCCATTAATGGTAAAAACCCAGATTGCTTAGCAATGCCTATCAGATGGCACAACTGGGTAATTCCCTTGGCGTAGCATTTCGTCAATGTGTATATCTCGGCCCGAATAAGCTGAAGCACGATGGAGACGTAGTTGTTCTCCACGTGATGGAGCTTATTGGCGATGGAGGTGATAGCGTCGGCGTGATTGCCCTCGGCCACCAATACCTTAACCCCAGAAATGAACGTTTCGTTTTCCAATTCCGCATCATGAATGATACTGGCAGAGAGTCGGTTGAACATTTCCCTGGCCATACGAACACGACCTTTGTGGAGGTAGACATCAATACCAAGCAATAACCGCCGTATTTGCACGCTATTTATAAGCATGTGGTCATTGACCAGGGCTTGTACTTGTTTAAGCTGTTCTAATGCCGCGTCGCTGTCGCCGCGGTAGAATTTAAAGTAGGCGTCCCGACAGGACACTGCCACATGGCCGGCGTTGGTGGTGGCGGTACCTTGGGCCAACTGGCAATACACCAGTGCCACATCAAGATAGCCTACCCGCATCCAAATAGACATTCCCATCTCCATCAGCTTGAATGTAGGCTGGTTGTCTTTTGCGTGTAAACTGACAAAGAGCAGCTTCAATAACAGTTCCATATAGTCACGGGTCACCCCCAGTGCCAAATTCAGTGCCACCTGAAAGTTGTAAGCCATAGCGTGCATGGAGATTTCCTGTTTCAGTTTTTTAAGAAGAACTTCAAGCAATTGCTGGTCGTTGGCGTGATTATAAAAACTTTGGTGCCGCCAAAGATCGGGCTTGTTTTTCATAAAGTTGTATAGCCACAGGAGAATATATGTGAGCGCGTGATTATCTTTGTTTTCTCTCGCCACTGAAATGGCTTCCTCGATGGTGTTCATCGCTTGGATGTCTTCTCCGTATTCTTCATGAAGCAGAGCCTTGGAGATTAGAGCAAAGTGGTAGTAGTGTTTGGAGTTGTTGGCCACCATATAGTCAAAGTACTGGTGGAGCAGCTGCTGCGCCTGGTCATAGTCCATAATCAGAAGCGCCTCCAAGTACCCGAGATAGTAGTATTGCGGCACCTTCAAGAATTTGGCATTTTCAAACAGTGCCACTTCGGGATTGGCCATTTGTCTCATCACCGACCGGAGCAATTTTGGCGTCGGGGTGCCGTGTTTTTCAAGTAAACAAATTTGGTTGTTTACCAATTTTTCAAAATCGTGTTTGGCAACCGGCACCACCACTTGCGGTTTCTCCGGGGCGATGCCCAACGAAACCAAGTTTGCAGTGAATTTAGCAAATAATGGGTCTGGATTTTCCACTGGTTGCGGAGCAAGTGGTTTACAATACTGAACAAACGCTTCGAATAACAACATAATTTCATCGAATTTAAGGACCTTGTAGGCATGGTAAATCGATGCAATGTATTGGCCCACCAAACTATTACTAGCCACCTGTCCTGGGCCCTTCAGGTAGATTTGAGAAGCATCCACAATCAGGGAAAATGCCACCTCAATCTGATGATCCAACCCTTCCACCGATACCACTGATAAAAGCCTAGCAATTAATTGGTTGCGTATATGGGTGGTGGTAACTAGATCAAGGAGATCGGTTGCCAGTGGAACCAAGGTGACGCTATCGGAAGCGGAAAGTTGGGATTGGTCATTATCAAGGAATTGGAAAACCAGGAGTAACGACCCCGGGGTGGGATTGTGGACAAGGCATTGAATTAGGAATAGAATACCTATTCGATGGGGGGAAAGGTCTTCACAAAGGAGGAGCATGGGGAACTATGTGGAAGAAAAGTGTGGTGAGGAAGAGAGGTGGAGAGTGAGAAACTAGTGTGAAAATGAGGTTTGAAAGATTCTAGAATATTTAATCATGTGATAATATAAGAAATGGCATCCAAAAACCGTTCGTGGTCGCGTCCGCAGGACCTCACAGTAACAAATGGTCAGATGGTGGCATGGATTACTAAATTGACCCAAACATCCACGTGATCACGTGACGGGTTCTCGCAGCCCAATAAACAAAAATAAGGTCGCGCCTCCAAGTCACGTGTATTTTGCCGTACACGTGACCTCCGATGTCGGCAACAACAGTTGTACCACTACTACTACTGTCTTTTTCATTTTTCCCACAATACCTTATTTTCACTATCCAACATTTAGGTCATCCCCATAGGCGTGCTATTGATGTTATCGTCAGTTTGCAGATTTGCTCATCGCTCTTGACCTCACACCGACCAATGACCCAACAACAGAACACAACAACAAAACCTCCACCTATTTACCCTTAGTAAAACCATTTATCTTTCACAAAGTATGACCCCATTTCCCCCTTTCTACGTGACCAATATTGCAGCAACATTTACCGCTGGTTAGAAGCCCTGCGCAACGTGGCTAGTAATGCAGCGCTGCCTGTCCAAAATGCCTTTTACTGATTTGGTGTGTTGCCACCGGTGACGGTACAGTTCCTATGAGGATTACTATCCGATCGTTTGCGCTGACAGGGGTAGCAGCAAATGCTGCCTTCCCCTCCCTCCCTCAACAAGCTGCCTCCAAGTTATCCAGCAAATACCGCCGTCTGACCCACCCCACGCTGGTGCCGCTAAACAAGCTCTTTTCAAATGCGTTCCCTTTATCAATCACCGAATCCTGGAGTGATTACCGCCATCGAAACCTGCCATTGCAAACACAGCACCAACTCCTTTCGGTGTTACCGTTCTATCCCCAGCCAAATACCAGTAAGAAACATGGCAAGGTGGTGCAAACTGAAGTATCCAAGGGGACTATTAATGAGTTTGTTATTTATCCCCCCGGTAAAACATCAGCTGATGATACCCTGTTGAACCATTTAATTATGGTTCACGGATATGGCGCGGGGCTCGGGTTTTTCCTAAAAAACTTTGACGAAATCTCCCAAACTAATAACTGGGTTATTCACGCTATAGATTTACTAGGATACGGGTGTTCATCGCGTCCAAAATTCACCTCCGATAATTTAGCCGAAGTTGAAGGATGGTTTCACGATTCGTTTGACGAGTGGCTTGAGAAACGGAGTCTTAAGCTGCTTAGTCAGCAAACCATGGTAATGGCCCATTCCATGGGAGCGTATTTGATGGCTACTTATGGTATCAAGCGCAACACCACCTTTTGTAAAAAGTTGTTGATGGTCAGTCCTGGGGCTGTGATCAAACACCGCCAGCCGGTATTTGTGCCGAAATACTTTGCCCGACTCTGGGAACAGAACATTTCCCCGTTCACAATTGTGAGAAAGGCGGGTCCGTTGGGATCTAAGTTGGTTAGTGGATGGTCGCTGAGACGATTTGCAAAGTTGTCTCCCACAGAACAGGAGTGGCTTCACCGATACTCGTACGCGATATTTCAGCAACCAGGGCTGGGGGAGTATATGCTTAATTATCTATTGGCCCCTGGGGCCGATGCTCGCCACCCGTTAATTTCAAGAGGCATTCACAAGTTGAAATGCCAAGTAGATTGGTGGTATGGTAAAGAGGATTGGATGGATGTCCATGGAGGACGGTTGTGTGCAAATATCTTAAATGCCACGGGCGGGAAATCAACGGTGACCGAGATTGATGATGCTGGACACCATTTATATTTGGATAACACAGAGGTGTTTAATGCGATGATGGTTGAAGAAATGAAAAAGATGACGACATAAGAGCTAAGAGGCGATTTCATCGGTATGTTTATGTATGTTATCATGTCATATTAAATGTTTGTACGTTGGTTCAGAGCGCGAATGTGGCATTTTAACAAAGTTCATTTGCGCATTGTGTGAGCATTTATTATTCATTAACAATACTTTACACGGGTATCTACAAGGTTCGAATAATATTTTCAGACACGATAGTCACTGGACACAATGATATATTCAATTAAAAGTATTTCCAAGTGATGCTCCGACGCTCTTTTACAGACACTTCAGATATGAAGTCAGGCATTTACAGCCAACATTCAAACCAGTAATATTTCTTTCCCAATTGTATTATTCCTATTAATGTTCATACCTATACTTAGTCGACTCCTAAACCTGCTTAGTGTCCAGTAAGAGAATCAAGGACCTTCTTCAACACGTCAAGAACCGAGTTGGCAGCGTTGGGGAGGGGGTCGGTGGTGAACAAGTTGTCCACAGGCAACCCACCCGCAAGGTTGGCACCGCCAGAAGGAGTGCCGGAGGGCAAGGGCAAACCAACTTGACCCAATAGGTTGGACAAGTCTTGGACGGGGTTGACATCGTCAGCAGGGGTGGGGGCAGCCAAAGCCACAGCAGCACAAGCAATAACGTTTTGGACCTTCATTGATAATCCAAGTACTGGCAGTGGTGAACATTTATAGTTTTGGTTTTCTACGAAGCCTCGTCGGACAATAGGGGTATTGTAAATTGTTGGGATTGAACAATAGAGGTGAAAGTCGTGTAATGTTTGATTGATCATAAAAGCAATGTAAATAAAAGCAAGGACCATGAGCGGTGAACTTCAAGTTCAGGTAAGAGGTTTTAATATATTTAGAGCTATATCTGATTACACAGCGACCGATCTAGATTACGGAAATTGCGAGTGTGTTATTACAAAATCCAAATCAATGTTGCGTTGACGCGTAGTAACAATTGCAGTTGCTGCTTACAAACATTAGCAGGTTTAGCCAAGATGGCGGCAGTCTATATGTATGCTAAATAGACGATGAATGAAACAAGAAAACTCTGGTGAAGCCTTATGTCAGGCAGGGGGGTTTAGAGGGCCAATTCTTAAGTAAATTGTTGATGATTAGGAGTAAGTACCAGACAATAGTTAGGGTTGGTGATATTTTTTTTGTTCCCTATCATCGAAACATCCTATTGTTTTATGTAATCTCAAGGCAGGAGGATGTGACTAGTACTGTGAGTTGGATGCAATTGTGGGATGCAGGCAGTTACTTTGGGAGGACTGTAAATACTATTAGGAAGGTCGTGGGATTCCTTTTGATACTCTATCACTAAAAACTTCTGAGGAAAATGATGATAACATCAATAATTGAACCAGAAAGCTAACAATTTTGGTATTCTACAGTGGTGATCCATTGCTGTCGTTTCATCTACATTACAGTACACTGCTATCCAATACAACTTCGTTATTTAACCTCCTTCCACTCACTTTATATTCGCTTTCCGTTCCTATGTTCGGCGATTTAATGATGTCGTTTAACTGCAAACACGTGGCTGTTGGACAAGAATATCCTGGGCATAGTTGTTAAAGTATGCTGGCAGAACAGAAGTGTGACAAATTACACGTGTACACGAATTTTCTTAACTATTCTACAAGCAAATTTTCATTTTCTTCATTTATGATTCTAAAGTCACCAACCAAAACTTAATCACTAGCGATTGAGAATCAACCAACCAGATATTACTGCTCTGATTTCTAGATACAACACCCATTTATCACCCGTCACGCGTATTTAAGAAAACGCCGCAAAAAGTTACAATAGCCAACCAAACCACTCAAAGGTTAAATATAAATCAACATGAGTCCATTGTAATATCCCCCACAACCACATTTCTCAGTTGGGTCACCAAATTTTTTCCATCTCACACTGTACTATCGCATGTTGGTTCCTCCGGAAGATGAGCTAAGCACATCCCTCTACAATTCCGTCATTGTCGATTCAATCGCCACTAAACCGCCCCCATCTGTCCAACCACCAACTCCTTCTTCCCCTTCTACATCCGCATGGAAGCTCCTTCGAGTAACGGCCACTGCCCACGATGGCTGGATTCGGGCGCTCACTGTTGACCCATTCAACACGTTTGTAGCCAGTGGTGGTGCTGATGCCGTGGTTAAGGTATGGGACATGACTGCTACAACCATTAAAGCTTCTATTTCGGGGCATATTCTTCCCGTTCGTTCGCTTGTTGCATCCAGTCGCCATCCCTACTTGTTTTCCGGATCAGAAGATAAAATGGTAAAGTGTTGGGATCTTGAACGAAGCCACACTCCTCATTCTCTTGTTCGTGATTACTATGGCCATGTGGGAGGGGTGTATTGTGCTGCCCTCCATCCGGATCTTGATTTACTATTCACTGGTGGACGAGATCAAGTGGTTAGGGTGTGGGATATTCGCTCACGTACTCAGGTCATGCTCTTACAGGGCCATACCAATGATATCTCCCTGTTGGCGACTCAATCGACAGACCCCCAGGTGATTTCATCACTGATGGACAAGACCATTTGTCTTTGGGATTTACGAAAACAAGAGCGGGCACTCCAGATTACTCAGCACGTCAAAAGTATAAGATCAATGGCTTTACATCCCAAGGAATTAACGTTTGTGTCTGGAGATCTGGCTGGTAACTTTAAACAGTGGTTGTTACCGAAGGGCCAATTACTACAACAATTTTCCAGTACGGGAGAAGATAGTATTGCTAATACTGTGGCTATCAATCCGGTCACGAATGAATTATTTGCAGGTTATGATGGTGGCAAATTGGAATGGTGGAATTATGAAACGGCTACATTGAAAGGAAAAGAACAAACAACGGCGGTCAACACTAATCAAGAATGTCCTGTGTATTGTTCAGCGTTTGATATGCTGGGTTCCAGGTTGTTTACCGGTGAAGGAGACAAGAGTATTAAGGTGTGGGGGAATGACTAGTGTGGGTGATAACTGATATACTGGAAGGGGTGGGATGCGAGAGGTTCTAGAACTAATCAACTATAATGATAATTTAATGACAGGAAACGATACACCGGTGACTAATCACCATTAAATAGCCCGTTTTGTATAAACGTGCTCCGACAATAGCACACGTTGGTGGCCTGATGCCACAGCACAAGGTGTATCCACTTGTAGAATTGTTTACTTCCATAGTATGTAAACACATTTTTACAACGACTTGTTGTAGTGTTATTTTTCTTTTTCCCCTTCTCTTCACTTTCGTTCGCCCTCGGTGTCAGTGATGTCGCTAGCCACCCAGCTATGGACCACCATCACTTCCGACTTCCATGAGTGTAAGACCATCTCCATTATTCCTGGAGACGACCAATTCATAACTGCCGCCGATGCCACAACCGGGACCTTGGAAATCGGCCTCTCCAAGGACGTCTACCTCAAACTATTTCAGGAGTGCCATCACCAACAACATGTGGAACTAACGCCTTGGGACGAATACATAATGACTGTGGGATATTTAGTAACCACTAATGAAAACTATACCATTCTTAACCGTCATGTTGCCGCCGTCGACAAAATCATCAGCGAACGACCCCAGTTTTTGCAACAAGAAATTGACTTTATTTCCACGTTATTAGCGAGTCGTTTAAAGAGGATCAACAAGAGTCCCACCCTTTGGCACCTTTTCCGGAGACTAGTGGTCAAACAACGACTACCGTTATCCCAAACTTTAATGTTGCGTGTGAAGGCATCTTTGTGTAATCATTTTGCAAATTACTACGCAACAAACTTTCTCCGATGGTATGTTTCTGTATTGCTTGACCAAGGGGAAGATATTGAGGGGGTGGTGGACATGGTGGTGCAATTGGCCAAAGCCAATATCGGCGATGTAAGTTTATGGCTGTTGATTGGGTTTATTCTAGTGCCAGAACCTGATTACTATATTCAAGACTATAAACGCCTAGGTGGTGTATTACAACACCGGTTTGATGGTAAAAGTGGCGCGCAACGACAGTGGTCGTTGATGATCGGCAAGGGCCTTCTTCATTGGCTCGGCAAGATTGATTGTCGAATTGAATATCCGTTTGTTGTCCTTTATCAGCTGTTGGGCGAACGAGTATTTGACGAGGTGATGCAAAATTTCCGGTCGGACGTGATTGTAAACACCACCAGCGCGTTCCAGTAAATATCGCCACCGACCGTAGAGCGGGCTCGAAACATATGCCATTTAATGCTAATAGATTCAATGAAGAGGGTGGAATATCGACAACTGGATGTCCAACGCCAATATCAACACCAACACCACCAACGTCACCAACGCCGTCATCAGAAGATACAATCTCGTTGCGGGAAACTGCTGTTTAAGAAGGCCGTAGTGGACATGAAAGTATCGAAGAAGTCCAAACACAACCATCACCGCCCCAAGCATGATACATAGCCCGGCAATGGGCGCCATTATCTTACGAAGGGCGCGTTGATGGTAAGCTTCGACCGGGGATATATATTGCGCCTTTAGATCCATAGTATAAAACTGGCACGCCAATATCCCCATCAGAATCACCGAAGTAGCACATCTGATCCACAGTAACAACGTCCGTTCGTTAGCCAAGTGATCCCTGGCAACCAGCCCTCTGTTTTTTAAAGTTTCCAGCGGCTTGAATGGATCATACCATGGAACAGTCGTTTCAATGTCTTCTTCCCGCTTTTCTGGCCGTTTCCGGTCAACTTTCTGCACCGGCAACAGTGTCCTTCGACGGGATATCATTGACACACTGTGCGGCGTTCCCCACAAACTGCGAGATCATCAGGAAAAAACACTGATTAGGTAAATTGCACCACCACCTGATGTATCATCTGAGCCAAGTTGATCTTGGCGTAGTTGTACTTAAGGGGTTTATCCTTGGGAGTATAGTATGTGGAGGTGCTATTAGTCTAGGCTACGTCGTGATTACTGGCTCAGGGACTAGCTTGGTGCCGTTGTCGATATATATGGTGATGATTTCCATTTTCCACATGTTGGAATTTTTGACCACCTACTGGTATAACCCTACTGAGGTGGATAGCGATCTGTTTTTGCTTAGTGATTACCAAATGCTTACCGTGAATATTGCTGCTTCAGTGGAGTACTTGTTACAAGTGTGGTTTGGGGTGCGGGTACCGGTGGTGGTGGTGGTAATGGGATTGGTGATGGCGTGCGTAGGCCAATACTATCGTACCATGGCCATGTACACTGCAGGGAAGTCGTTCAATCACCTTATCCAGAGAGAGCATAGCGAAAGCCACAAGCTTATTACCAGTGGCGTCTATAACCAGTGGCGCCACCCGCTGTATTTTGGATTTTGGTGGTGGTTTATTGGTCTTCAAGTGATGATGGCCAACTTGTTGGTGGGGGTGGTTGGGGCGGTGATGTTGTGGAAGTTTTTTAGAGGAAGAATTATTTTTGAAGAGGGGTTTTTGATCAAGTTTTTTAAACAAGATTATGTGGAGTATGCCAGGTGTACCCCGATTGGGATTCCTGGAATCACTACCAACACGGCGACTGAGGGTAACAATGGTGATTTGAAAAGTGGCGACCTTGCTGAGAAAGGTAAACATGACTGAGCCAATATTGATGAGAGTGGTATTTATATATTAAAGGAATTGATAGACGGTCACCTTGATGACCTTGTAATACAAACATAATTGATATATTGTATAGAGACATCAGTGTCTTGATACTGTAGCGGCAAACAGTATACCCTTAAAAAAATTTTTTTATCAAACCACAATTAGCGATTTGTAAATTTCTTTTATTATCAGCAAATCTTTGTCATGTTTACTCCACGACTTTCTTTTATTCCTACCATGACAACGTCACAATTTCTTTTATAATTAGCAAACATCACACCCTAACAAATCAAATATCAGCTGACATTGACCAATCTCTTGTAAGTTCACCAAATTTCAGCACACCTTAACAAGATTTTACTGAATCTTCCCAGATCGTTAACATTCAAATTGTAATATTAACACCACCACACCTTAACAAATTTAATGGACTCACAATTTCATCCTCCCATTAAACTCGTGTGACATTACTCTACGACATTATCCAAAATTATTCGTTATTTTATTTTCTATTCCAGTTGGAAATGCATTACTTGGTGCCTACACCAAACCCGTTGATATTTCTGTACATCAACACCCCATCCTTACCGTCAACATATTGGCACCACCGGCCAGACTTCCACAACGAAACCCACATGTTTTCATCAGAATGCATGTAGTGGACGCCCATAACCTTCTTGATCGCTTCCAGGGCTTCCCGGGCATTGTAAAAGGGAATTCTCGAAACGTAGTGGTGCAAAACGTGAGTTTCAATAATGTCATGGAAAAGATACTTCCCAACCCAGCCAAATTCTCTGTCGATAGTGGCAGCAGCACCTCTGGCAAAGTTCCATTGGTGGGCTTCGTAGTGAGGCATCATGGGGTCCGAGTGTTGCAAAAAGGTAATGAATACCAACCAGTGGTTACACAATACGTAGGGAACAAACCAGTTGATAAACACAGCCCACCCGCCAAAAGTTTGGTACCAAGTGTAAAGGACAAGCCCTTGAAGCAAAATACCAATGTCGGACAACACAATGTACCAGTAGTCACGCTTTTCGTACAAAACCGAGTTGGGGTTAAAGTGATTGGTCTTAAACGTGGAAACACCGGGGTACTTTTGCCCGGAAATGTTGGTAAAAAGGTAACCAATCCACCCCCCGAGCTGTTGCACCAACAAAAGGTAAAGAGTGTACAAAGGCGAGTCGGCCACCATGTCCTTAACCTTATCCGCTCTCAGCTCTTCGAATTGAGCCTTAGTCTTGGGAACAAACACCATGTCTCTGGTCATATGGCCAGTAGCCTTGTGGTGCTTAGAGTGGGAGTACTTCCAGGAAAAGTAAGGCACCATCAAGTACGAGTGCAAAACCCACCCCACGGTGTCGTTGAGAAGAGTGGAGTCGGAAAACGCCAGGTGGCCACATTCGTGAGACAACACCCAGATCCCAGTGTAGAACAACCCTTGCATCCAGGCGTACCCGGCCCAGGCAGCGGCCCGAACCCATTGGTTGGCCAATTGAGGAATAAAGGTGTTGGCCACGTACATCAGACCGCCGATAAGCACCAAATCCCGGAACACATACCACATTGACTCAAGGTAGCGTCTTTGGTAGCAATGGGCAGGAATCGCTTGAAGAATTTCCTTGATCGAGTAGTCAGGAACCTTAAATTCGTTACCGTAGGTGTCGGTAGCCACCAATCCAGTTTGCACGGTGGAAAACAGAGCCACATTGCCCAGCTGGTTGATGGTCTTGGACCCCACGTTGGACCCAGTGGTCAGCGCCCCAACATTCGAAGTAATCGCCATGTGGTAACTTTTTTTTTTCGTGTTAATCTTGCAGTCTTATATGGGAAAAAATATTTTTTCAGGGCAGAAAAGAAATGGAACCGTTGAGGCGGATCAACGTGGATCCATTGTGGAACCACACTGACTACGAAAGATATAGTAGCAATCTAAACCTAGAATATATCGCGGGGGGTATAGAGAGATATACAAGCGGACACCCACGGCTTACGATGACTACATGCATCCCTTTGATTGGTTGCATTTAGGTTACCCCAGTTAGATGGCCTCATCATCATCTACAGGAAAAATAAAATTCTCCTGAGACGGGGACTGGTGAGAACCTAGCGGCGAAAACCGGAGAAAGCGCATGCCAAGCACGGTAGAGAGTAATTTTATAATGAGATGAGAATGCCATGTTTCTTTTTTTTTCCTCACCTTTTCCCTCGGGTAACCGGGGTTCCATGTGGAACTTGGAATTCACTTGGGCGATTGTTTAGGCAGTGATGTGAGGTGGAAGCATGGTCAGTGCATTTGTTGGGATCTGCAGCCACACCAAATAGGAAAGGAGATGAGCTAGGTAATTGTTTGGGAGTTGTATTCACTAGGGTTTAACGGTGGTGTAAACAATAGCACCCAGGGGATATAACCATTGGGTATTGTATCGACACCTCATAGCTACGCGTAGGAAGAAAAGGGTGTAACCATGCGTTGTCCCAGAACGGTAATAACGGTCTTAGGGGTAAATTAAGATTAAAACATTGGCAATTTGGAAAGCTTGTGTTGTTTCAAAAGTAGGATATTATCCTGATTATAAAAATATGGAGAGGCAGGACGTGAGAGTAGGAGGAGAGAACATTAGGAGGACAGAAGAGTATTGAAGGGAAAAGACCACTGCTATTGAGAGTGTACCATGCGAGATAAGATCAACCACCTGGTGACACTAATTTGATTGCCGACACTATACCCACATCCATGGTTTATTCTTCTACTGCTTCTTCTGTTAACACAACATACTGGTAGAGCTACCACGCCTACAAAACCCACTCAGTTTCAACATGCCCCTACCACTCACCGTCTGATCCCATTTCTATTGCTATTCCCATTTCTATTGCTATTCCCATTTTCCCCCCTTCAAACGTTCTTTTCCATTACCTTTACTCCCTGCCCTCTTGTCTTATTCATTGACATTCGCGCTCGCCACCAAACCACCATGCAAATCATCTTCAAGGACTTCAAAAAGCAAAAAGTCCCGATCAACGTCGAACTGACAGATGGCGTGATTGACACCAAAACTAGATTGGCTGGTGAACTCCTGTGTGACGCTTCCCAGATAAAACTCGTGTACTCGGGCAAAGTGTTGGCCGACGACAAGAACTTGGGTGATTACAAGATGAAGGAAGGTGACTCGGTGATTTTCATGGTCAACAAGGCCAAGGCCAAACCGGTTGAGCCCACCCCGGAAGTCATTCAACCTGCGGCGGCGGTGGCACCATCGGAATCGACTCCTGAACCCCTGGCCCCCACCTCTACCGATGGGGGGTCTCAATTTGCATCGGGAAGCGAAAGAGAAGCATCAATTGCTAATATCATGGAAATGGGTTATGACCGGCCCCAGGTAGAAGCGGCGTTGCGGGCGGCTTATAATAATCCCCATCGCGCGGTGGAGTATCTTCTTACTGGCATTCCCGAATCGGCGGCTCCTGTGGCGCCCCAGTCGGTGGAAGAAGGGGCTGTGGCCAACATTGACGGCGCTACTGTAGGCGCCTCCTCCGAACAAGACGAAGCTGACCAACAATTCCGTTCCATCCACTCGGAAAACTTGTTTGAAGCGGCGGCGGCGGCGGCATCGGCCCAAGGCGAAGATGGTGAAGGTGGTGACATTGGCGGCTTGGGTGAAGAAGATCAATTGGCTATTCTCCGAAATGCCTTGGAAACTAATCCGGAACTTATCCAGCCTATCCTCGAACAATTGTCTCAATTGGCTCAAACTAACCCGGAAGTACAAGCATTGATGCAGCAAGACCCGGAAGTGTTTTTGCGAGCGATCATGGACGGTGAGCTTGGTGGTTTGGAAATTGCAGATGGTGAAGAAGGGGAAGAAGTGCCGTCCATCCAAGTGCAATTGACTGAAGAAGAGCAAGGCGCGGTCAACCGGTTGTGTGAATTGGGCTTTGATCGTACAACGGTGATTCAAGTGTACTTGGCGTGTGATAAGAACGAGGAGGCTGCGGCGGATATTTTGTTTAGCGATAATTAGCATCGGCGATACACTAGGTGGATCGATTGTAGAATAATTCGACGATTAACGAGATGACTTGTATGGTTAGTTTGCTTTATTTGTAGAGTTCTTTGTGGTGGTTTTCATACTCTTTTTTGCATTTCAGATAGGTAGATAGAAAGCATAAGAAACTACAAATATTGGTAGGCATATGCCATCACCTGGGTCCATTTGGCTTACAAGGTATAATAGAAGTGGTTTCCGACATGTTCACGTGAATGGTGACTCAATTCCACGACAAGGATTCGTTAATGTTAATACCCAATTAGTAAGTATCAAAACAACCTCTAATTAAAAATCAGCAATTCTGATTTACGCTTCTAAAAAGTCTAATATCAAGCATTAGTAGACTTCTAATCATCACCCACAATTCAGCTACTCGTCGCTAATTACTGCAATGCTTCATCCATAGTGGTGACTTTTTCAAACGGCTTAGCCTCTTCCGTAAGCTCATTATTTCCTGGCTTTACCATAATCTTCAGCTTCATCCCTGCTGACACCGCTGCCTTTACCTCAAGCTCATTATCACTCAAAAAGAAACACTCCTGAGGTGCAACACCAATGTCCCTCGCAATGGAGGTATAACTTTTAGCTTCAGTTTTGTAGCCAGCAGTGGTGATATCAAAATACCCAGAAAGCTTTGGATTGAGATCGATCACCTTACCATTATCATCCACATATTTAAACAACAACTTTTGTGCCTGGATCGACCCCAGAGAATAGATATAAACCTTTTCGTGGGTACACTTTAAGAAGTCAATGGCATCGGGGTACAATGGAGCAGCAATTTCCCCCGATTCGTAGCCTGCCTTCCAAACCTGGCCCTGTAACGCCTTGAGAATGGGGTCTTTGATGTCTCTTGCTACCAAGCCATCAAAATGATCCTGGACGGTTTTAGCATTGTCTCTAACGTCGGAAGGGAGACGAAGTAAGATATTTTCCACGGGGTCCTCGGTATTGGGCAGGAGCGGAAATTGAATGGAAGCAAGCACCAGGGGAAGCTTTTTAGTAAAGTAGGGATAAAGTGTTTTTTTCACAAATGTAATTGGGCAAATGGTCCCTTCGATATCAAGAATGACAATCATATAGCAGGCGTGGTGAGGGAGATTATTAGAAATTACCTTTCTAGTGCAGGAGCGAGGGTTAAGGAAAATGTCACCGGTGCAGCAAATGTATAGCGACGGGTTCGGGGACTATAGCAAACGAACCAACATGCTTACTACAATGATAGCAAAAGTTGCGATAGCTAGTAAGAACGAATTATCATGAACATATGGCGCCTTTCTCATATATATATATCAGGCTATTGTTTGTTGTCTTGTCTTCCTCAGACAATCTCCCCGATCCCTCCAATTCTTATCTTCTCAATCACCACCAATAGAGTCAAAACCAACCAATTATAATGGGCCATTGAAAGCTCGTATACTCGCAAAAAGAAATCGCTATGGAACAACCTATTACAAAGAAAACCATGCCCATAATGGCGCCGTCTGCATATCCGTATCTCCCTAGAAAAGCAACCTTCGTATATCAATTCTACCCTTCCCTCCACTAACTAAAATGACCATAATCTCATGACTATTATCCAAGCCCTTATTTGTTGATTGTTGATTGTTATACAATAACCAGTCCCCGCTGTCTCAGCCTTACCCAATCCTTCCCCGTTCGATGACGCACCTGCATATAGTCTACCACCAATGTACATTTACCAATAACAACGGATGAATAAAACTCATGACGCCACTGAACTCTTCTAGAAAGTATCTTGAGGAGTCTGAGGATATCCCATTTACACCCAATTATTCCCTGGATATTGAGGAATTCCGAGGGCAGGGTGCCATTGCCGTAATTGACGACGGCTGCGGAAGACAGAGATGACACCACTGAAGCATTGAAAAGGGTGCAATCCTCGTTTTCATTCTTTAACCCCACTATGCACCCCGTCCGTAAGCGAATCGTTTTACATGCCATTGGCATTTTGATGTTTATGGGGTGTTACATGATGGCTATCTTGTCTCTCTACTGGGGGGCCATGTTTCACAAGACCGACCATCTAAAGTATATGGACTATGCAGTATTTATCGAAGATGAATCGACGCCTCTGGTGATTGGAGACGCTGTGATGAAGGCGGTGCTGGAAATGGGAAATGTTGGTACTTGGACGATTTACACTCCCCAGAACATTTCCCTTCTCAAACCTCACGCCGATCTTTCTGGTGAAGAAACCATAAAGGATCTTGTTCATAGACAAAAAGTGTGGGGGGGGATTCACGTGAAGAAGGATGCCTCTAAACAGTGGGCTGAGTGCATTTCCAACAATACCAAGGCTGGTTCTTTGGTCACCAATTATTATCAATCGGGAAGAGATCCCCAGACCGTTCCGCTGTATGTGGTTCCCAATTTTTCCACCTTTGAAACCAGGTTCACTCTGCTCCAAGGAGATGTCATTCAAGGGCTTGGTTTGTCTAAAGAAACGCTTGCTGACGGTATTTCAGTGGCTTCCACCCCGATCTTGGTTAACAACGATGATATGCTGCCATTGGGTAGCAGTACGGTGGCTGCGCCTACCCAAGTCGGTTATGTGTTTATGATTATTATTACGTTTTTCCAATTCAACTTTTTCATGAACTTGAACCAGGAAGTTGCTGCCACCAAGATGAAAAAACCCCATTACTTGTTGTACCGGGTGGCGATGGCTAATTTTGCCTATTTCTGGTTGCTGTTGTTGTACTCTTTAGTATCGCTCGCCTTTCAAATCGACATGAACCGGGCGTTTGGTCGGGCTGGGTTTGTGGTGTACTGGATGACTAATTGGATGACAATGGTTTCGGTGGGGAACACCACTGAGGTTATGGCCCATATTTTCATTATGTTGTGGCCACCATTGCTTGGGTTCTGGTTGATTTCGTGGGTGATTGCCAATGTGGCGCCTACTTTTACTCCCATGATCTTGACTGCCAATTACTACCGGTACGGCTACTTTATTCCCATTCACAATACTGCTGAAATCACAAAGGTGATTTTCTTTAATACCTGGAGGGGGTTGATGGGGAGATCATATGGGATTCTTTGTGCGTGGGTGGTGGTTTCCAATATTGCATTAGTGTTGATTATTCCTGTGTTTGGAAAGGTTATGGGGGGAAGATCAAGAAAGGAGAAGCAACTGATTATTGACAAGTATGAGAAGGAAAGAAAGGAAGTTTAGGGATTGACAGAGAAATGAAGTTTAATGATTAGTATTAACTATGTTTATAAACCATAATAAATCTTGGCTAATATATTCAACTGGTGTTTTAGTTTATACGTATTTTGCTAGATTCATTGTTGCAATGTGGTGCTTTTTGTTATCCCTTGTGGTATGTACTTGTGCGCCCGAAGAATTGGCTATAACTAGAGCAGTCGTTTATTCTCCATCATTTCAAAACAGCAAAAGTATCGGCTAGAACTAGGTGAATAAAAGCTACATGATTTCTTCGTAATTATCACCACAACAAGTACAAAAATAATTCCCCTCTATTCGATCTCTTCCTTCACCATTCGTGTCTTGCCAAATACTTCGGATTCACAAAATCAAAACTCCGACTGAACCCAGTATGCACTGCAACCAACAGATCAGGAAACTCGCCTTCTAAAATTTCGTCACTTACAAAGTAAACCAACTTATCATGCCGACTCCAGTCATTATGGCCCAAATCAGAAAAGTTTAATTTACACTTTTTCATTGGAATCTCGACATAACAATTGCGAATGGACAATCGGGAAAGATTAGTCTGTCCACGAGGAAAGCGAAGTTGAACTCTTTCAACTTGGAACGCATCGATATTAAGATCAGTAATAGATTTGGGAAGCTCCAATGGGTGGTCCTTCATCTCCACATTGCATCCTCTCAATGTTAACTGTTCAAGTTTATCCATATCTTTAAAAAACGCTTGGGGAGACTCAACCTCAATTCGGGAGTCTCGACTCTCAAACCAGGTCGAAACACGCAAATGAGTTAACTGTTTTGGAAAATGTAGTCCAGGTGCAAACATCCCGCATTCAATGAATAATCGTCTAAGAGATTTTGGAAGTTTCCAATCTTCAAATCGATTACAATGAACCCAGCACTCTTCTAGCATGGAATCTGAGGGAAACGTCATATTTGTAACGTCAATCACCTCCAGATCAACCCGGAGACTTTTAAGCAGGGACGGCATCTGTGCATCCCATAGGTAAAGGGTACTACCAAGAGATTTTTGCCGGGAAAAAGTTTTCATATCGATTGACTTCCATTGTGATTTATCACAGTGAAGAGTTAGCGATACCAATCGGTTCACCCCAGTTACCTGGTTCCAGTTTAGGTTAAACACATCCACGGATAAGTCGACAATATTAGAAAATGTGGCCTTGGCGATTTCCCCCACCTCTACTCTAGAACTTTTGCTGAGATTCACTTCAGTGAGCGGATTTCCGCAAAGAAGGGCCGAATCGGTGTGGATATCTCCAAGTGTGGCGATAAAATTGCCAGTCAAGTCAAGGCCTCCAATGTAGTCAAATTTGGAATGTGGAAAACAGTCAATGCGAAGGTATCTGAGCCGAAGCTGGTCAAGTTTGCGGGGAATTTCGAGCTTATTCCAGTCAAACCCATGACTGTCCTTCATAATCCATGCCATTTCCAACGTTTTCAAATGAGGTAACTCCCAGACAGCCGCATCCTCATCTATCATCACTCCAAGACACTTGAAATGGAGTAGATTCAAACAGGTGGGGGGTTCCAGGTTCCACCAAAATCGTGTAAGCTCCAAGTCTGTAAGAAACTGGTAAACTTGGCCATGATTGCATTGTAAACAAAGTCGTTTGACTGATGGTATTGGAGAAAATAATATTTGAGACGAAAAGTCGGGAATTTCCAAGGTATGGAGCCGTGGAAATGATTCCCGTCCAAGCACAATCAGAAGTTGTGAAGATTGTAGCTTGTGCAATTTGAGAACTTGCAATATATCCTTATTTTCACGAACAACATCCGCCAACCACTGGTTCAGTTCGGTATCGGGAATGATCCGCGACACTTCCAAATGAGATAATTTGGGTAGAGCCTTGGCTTCAGAAAACATTAATTGGCAAAGGCAGAGTTTCCATAGAGACTTTGGTAAGCTCCGCAATGCCATATTTACCTGAGCCACCTCTAGCTCTTCCAAGTGTTGGTATTGGGCCAAATCAAGTACCACCTTCGACGGGCGATGGTGGTGGTGAGGAAAGCCATTTAAAACCCGAAGAACTCGGAGGTTGGGGAACTTTAAAGTCGGGAACTCTTGGTGGAATTGTACTGCCACGGGATACGCACTTAAGGTCAATTTGGTTATCTTTTCACCGACATGGCTGAAATTGTACCTTCTTGGCTGATCCCCCAATTCAAGGTTGATATCAACGATATGGGGATTGTTTATACAATTCGTCACCAAATGCTCGTACCCCGACACTTTTATCGTGAGGAAGATATTTGTGAATTTGGAGAAGATCGAATCATGAGGATCACCAAGACAAAAGTGGTAATGGAAAGGAAAGGTGTATAATGGAGGTATTTCCTTGGCGAGACAAAGGCGAGTGGATTGGTCAGCGTAGGAGAAGATACAGGCGACGACTTCCAACGGGAGGAGCATCCATGTATTGGTGCGGCTTTAAACGTGCGATTACATATCTCATGGGAGCTTGTTTTCAGTCTTGATAAAGCTTGTGCGAGAGATTGCGCATGACTTTGCTTTTTGTTAAGTACAATTTGTAAGGAGGTTGTGCGAATGGGATGGAAACAATAGTAGTTGTGATGTTGAAGGGATAAAAATATGGCATAAGAAAAGTGGGGTTGTTGTTAGTTGGTGTGTCATCGGGTAGTGAAAACGTATTGTAATATATTGGTGGTTGTAGGGAAATTAATGCTGTTGATATTTGGTTTTATTCCTTATTGTTGCAACGAAAACAATTAAACGCAACCCATATCACCTCCACCTAAGTGATATAAATTGTGGTTTCCTGTGATTCCTGCTGTATTTTTAAAATCTCTTTTGTGGAAATTGTTGACATCATTTCAACTGAACAATTTTTTTAAACCTATTGCCTCTTTATGCCATCACAATCTTTTTGGTTTCCAAAAATTCAAATATATGCCGATAAGAAAAGGCGGCATCTAAAGTTACACTGTTTCAAATATACCCTATCTTTTTCCCATCTTTCTCTCCCTATATCAATTCAAAATACCCGACTGTTTGGTCTGGGGTTTACACCCAGTATCCTCTTTGTTACGTTCTTATAGCTTGGGGTAATTGGCTTGAGTGCCGACCTTCAAATACCCTGACTGTTTACAACCTTTTTAATGTTTTTATATTTTGAAGATATTTTACATTTTTGAAAAGTTGTAATTTCTTTTATTCCATAACAATTCATTTGGTAGAAAATTATCAACAGAATCGTAACACCTATGAGCAGTTTACACACCACTATCAACTGATACTACCAAACCCAATGAGTTTCTAACTTCCTTCACTATTCATCGCAAACACCGCATACCAAATTCTCATTCTACACTCTACACCTGATCGCAAAGCCTCGATTTAACATCCAAATACCCCTTAATATACCAATATAAATTTACCCCCCTTTCACCTCCCTCCGGTGCCCCACGAACTTGTTCTTCTCCATCTTACTTCTCCTACATATAACCAATTTTTCCACTGCCCAATAACGAGCGCGCGAATGAAAATCTGACCAACTTGTAAGAACGAAACATGCCGCTTCCTTTTGAAGGGTTGATTCCTTACGCCATCATGGCTGCGTTCTATGGCCTTGCCGGCCATGGTGTGCAAGCCATCCGTTACTGGGACAACGGCTGGAAGAATGACCGTTACGATCTCGACCAATGGGATGAATCGATGATGGAAAGAGACTACCGGTTAACCGGGGTCCGTCGGGGCCAGTCACAAGAACCGGTTGCTCCTGAGCTGTTCAAGACGTCTCAAATCTCCTTGCAAGAATACTACACCCCGTACCGGGACCAATTCTTTTCGTTCCGGGAACGGTTATACCGGGGGTACACCACTGGGAACTGGGATTTCTCGTAAAGCATCAATAAATGTCATGATAATAATAAAGTGTAGATAGGAAGTGTAGTTTTTGGCATGGGAGAAGAATTGTGACAACCAGTGTCTTGGATAGCTAAGTATCATTATGATAACGAAGGTGTCATTGTGAAAACAGTATTGCAGGAACAGTATTATAAACGAAAAGTACACACAGAGCTTGGACCAGAACCCAATTGTTTGTAGTCATCACCTTAGCCCTTAATTACCTTTTTCCCCTCGCTTTCCTCATCCGCAAACAATTTCTTTTCATCTCTTAATCACTCATTACAATACGAAATCTCCTCACTACCAACCGGGCCACCACCGAGAATGCTGTGTCATGACAACAGACACGATAACAAACAAAGAAAATTTGACAATCCCCACTTCGAAAAATGACTGATTGTCTGGCATGATAAAAAACAGTGCTCCTAACATAGCAGCTACCAGTCCTACTAGAACAAGGGATTGCTAACTAACTTATCACTGAACTCATCTCCTTACCCCAATAATCATCTCGCATCATTTACTACACGCATCCCCCACCTCCTATTCTCTCTCCCCCACTGTGCCCCCCCACCTTCCTCCCAAATTCAATGAGTGTTCACAGCTGTCGCCGCACGCGGCTCAGTGATGCTGTTCAACATCCCAAACCGGCTAGGGTCCCTGGGACCGTCCGGCCCCCATCTCAAGTTAAATATCGATGCGGGGCCTCCTCCACAGATCCCGGGGCTGGCCCCCTTGCTTGGAAGATCTCACTTGAAGCGGAAACCTCCGCCGATCGATTTTGAAAAAGTTCTCGACTCAAAAACAGACGAAACCGACCCTGTACCGAAGCCCCATGCCTATAATACCTTATACGACTGTCCACCGATGCCTCCGGCACCAGTACTGACGGAAATCACTTCCCTAGACGAGATCGAGCTGTTGGCATCGGTGTCTCCGGAACTGTGGCAACAGTTGGCCGTATCCAACAAAATCACCTTTGACGCCACCCTAGGCGAGGGTAATGGCGGCCTGGTGTCAAAATGTTTCTGCGGTTCCCATGTTTTTGCATTAAAGGTTATCAATTCCGATCCCAATTCCGATATCGAGCGCCAGATTGTACGGGAGTTGCAGTATAACCGGATATGTTCTCTGCCGTATATTGTCAAGTATTTTGGCACCTTTACCATTCCTGGGCAACTGCAAATTGGCATTGCCATGGAGTACATGGAGGGGCGACTGTTGGATGCGGTGTATAAGCGGGTGATGGAGATTGACCACACTAATAGGGTGAACGAGCGTGTTTTGGGGAAAATTGCCGTTGCAGCCCTCAGAGGGTTAACCTATTTGCACGAACAGCGGATCATCCATCGCGATATCAAGCCGCTGAACATTTTGTTTGATGGTGATGGAAGTGTCAAACTCTGCGATTTTGGCGTTTCCGGCGAAGTGGTAAACTCGTTGGCAACAACATTTGTTGGAACTCAATATTACATGGCGCCAGAACGGATCTTGGGCAAGCAATACTCGGCGACACTGGATGTGTGGCTGTTGGGACTTACTCTTTTGGAGGTGGCACTTGGCCGCTTTCCCTTGAGCGAACAAGGGGTTGACTTGGCCAAGATGGCCCCCATAGCACTTGTGAATCTAATTTTGGAGTATGAGCCGAAATTAACCGATAATGATGAGGATGGCATCTACTGGAGCAGCTCTTTTAAAAATTTTATTGGCTATTGCCTTCGAAAGAATCCTGACGAGCGGCCACTGCCGAGACAGATGCTTGACCACCCCTGGGCCCAGGGCCAGAACAAATTGGCCGTGCGGATGGATTTGTTCATTAAGAGGGTGTGGGAATAATGTATATGCATGAAGATATCCAACGAATATATAATGATAGTAAATAGGTAAATGGGGTACCCGGAGACGTTCGGTTCAGCTATGGTCATCGATGTATTATTTATTGATCCGCTCTTATCGTACAGGTGTTATATAGTATTGCAGTATCAGTAGCAATTGTTTAATGGGAAATAATCACAAGGTGTAAGGATAACCTGGACTTCTATACCCATGTTTAAGTCAGCATCATCATTATAGTATTGTTTGTTTTTACCGTACTAAGTATTCACCTTTAACACATGTTTAAGTATCAGTTGTTTTGGTCGTCTTTAGAATCTGGTGTATGATAAATAACTCAGGGAATTTATAATGAGGTAAAGAAAAATGGGGTAATCGGATGGAAATGAAAGTTTTTAGCAAAGCCTTTGATGTTTACAGTAGCCTTTTCGCAGAAGTGTAACTAATAGTCTAGGTTCAGCGACCACAGTTTATTGTGCAATGAGCACTTGATGTAAAAGTAATAATAACCAGGTTTTCAACCCCAGCTTGAATAATACCAACTTAATAATATTTTTACTTTTACCATTTAAGCAATCACACCTCTAAAAGTTTATGATTAACATGACTGCGTTACTCTTACAACCATTGTTGTCTCGCCATATTATCAGACCTGCTACTTCCAAACCATAGTTTCAAATATCAATTAAATTGACAACCACGGACTTTTAAACTTTCCTTTCCTGTCGTTATCCTTTCATGTCCTTTTTAATTTATGCCGCCGCACAAAATCTACATGTCTAGAATCAATCGGGTTGTCCAAGCCAGTAAGTACTAATCTTAAAAAACTTCCACGACTAACAAAAGTCCAAAAGCTTTACCCCAAGGCACTTGCGGATCTGTCATGGGATAATACAGGTCTACTTGTCGATAGTGTGGCCGATGCTACTGGTGCCATCAAAGTTCTCCTCACCATCGATCTCACCCAAAACGTTGCCCAGGAAGCAATTGATAACAAATGCCAATTGATTATGGCCTACCATCCCTTCATTTTCAAGGGGTTAAAGCTGATTACTAATGGCGACCCTCAACAACGCAGTTTGTTGAAACTCATCCAGAATAACATTGCTGTGTACTGCCCTCACACTGCTGTTGATAGTCAAAAGGGTGGAGTGAATGATTTTCTTGTGGATACTCTTAACTCGCCCATTGAGCTGAAAAAGCCCTTGGAACCTGCCACCGCCGACATTGCTACCAGTGATTGCGGTATGGGCAGGATGGTGACGTTTCTGCAACCAGTTGCACTTTCCCAGCTTATTGCAAACATCAAATCGGGATTGGCTCTTGATCACGTCCAAGTGGGGTATGGCCGGAACCAGGACGGGTCTCAGCAAGTCAAGACGGTGGCCATTTGTGCGGGGTCTGGGGGCGGGGTATTCCGGGGGGTGAATGCCGATTTATACTATACCGGGGAATTGAGCCACCATGAAGCCTTGTACTTTACTGAATGTGGCTCGTCGGTGGTGGTGTGTAATCACACTAATACCGAACGGGCGTTCTTAAACGTTTTCAAGGACCAATTGCAAGGGGAATTACAAGACGTGGAAGTGATTATTTCCAAGGCCGATCACGACCCCTTAGTGACAGTTTAATTAAATGCTCTTATCCATCATATTTATTCATCATTAACAACATAACTAATCCGAGTCCACAGCCCGGGTAGTGCTAGTATAATTTTGCAACTTGTTTTCTTCCTTGGAAGCATACTGTTGGTGAGCATCGGCAGTTGCCGACCCCACAGTTTCCAACACCACTTCATTGATTTCTTCGGCTTCGTCTTCCACTTGAGGCAAGAATTGGTTCAAGATGACCCCGATAAACCCAGTGATAGCAAAACCAGTTTGCATCACCAACACAATAGCGTTGTAGAACCCCTTAAGCGACTTATTGTCGCCGTCGTAAGTAAATACGTACGAGAACCAGTCCGGTACCAAGATAGCCCCCATACCAGGAAGCACGGCTGCAGTAAGAAGGAACCGGTCCCGCCGGGTGAATTCAGTAGTGGAAATAATCTTAATCCCAGCAATGGCCACCGAGCAAAACAAAAACGACGTCATCCCCCCCATGACAGGGTCAGGGATCGAGACAATCGCAGCAGAAAACTTGGAAAAGATCCCCATAATCAACATGAAGAAGGCACACCAGTAACCCACATTCCGGTTTGCACACTTGGTCACTGAGATAACACCGTTGTTTTGAGCAAAAGTCGAGGTGGGAGTAATAGTAGCAAGCCCAGAGATGATACCACCAATACCATCAGCAAGCAAACCCCCTTGGATTCTCGATTCGTACAAGGGACCTTCGATGGGTTGTCTGGAAACATCAGAAGTGGCAGTAATGTCACCAATGGCTTCCATCATAAGTACCAACCGAACTGCCAAGAATGGAAGAATAGCAGGACCATAAAGCTTAAGCTTAAACGTGTGCACCCAGGCAAAAGTGGCAGCAGGAGCAAGCTTGATGTTGGAGCCGTCAAAGTAGTTACAGGCACCAGCAACAATACAGCCAACCGCCAACCCCATGATAACTGCACACGACTTCATGATGGGAGAACCGAATCTTTCAGATAACAAGATAGTAACGTAAACCAAGAACCCAAGCCCGACAAATTGCGCCGATCCCCAGGGCTTAGTGTGACCACCAATCACACATAACCCTTCGCCATGGCAACTGGAGCCACCCAACCAGGTGGTAAGACCTTCTTCAACCAAGTGGGTACCAATTAACAATACAACGGGACCAGTGACAATGTTGGGGAATATCTTTTGCAAAATCCGAGAAGGAGTAAACGAAAGAAGAATTTCAAGAAGAGCACAAATCACCGCCAGGGCCAAAATGTAACCATAGCCATTAGGACAGGGCAACTTGGTACCATCTTCAGCAATCGGACAATCGCCCGATTCGTACATCATAGGGAGAGCTTGGGTGACAACTGCGATCGAGGCAAAAGACGTCCCCACCATTGTCAACATCCCGGTCCCAATGTAGTAACCTTTAAACAAGTGGAATCTCGAAATCTGAATAATCGACATCAACCCCGACACAATAAGCGACGCCAGCACCAAATATTGTGTGGTGACGGCATCCAAGTTGGCCGCCTGGGAAATGATAATCGGAGGAGTTACCACCCCAGCAAGCATGGAAAGGGCGTGCTGGAACCCCAAAAGGAACCCAAGGAAAATCGGCATTTCTGCCAGCACCCCGAAGAACGGCTGAGTCTTTGCTTCCTTTGAAAGAAACGGAATTTCAGGCACAAGCAAGTACTTGTAGTCATAATCGCCAAAGAGCCCCTCCCGGGTGGTGATCTTATGCTTTAACCGCTTTGCTTGGTGCTTAATCACTTCGATTCCTTTCATTACTGAATCAGTAGCGACGCACTTTGCTTTTATTTCATTTCATTCTGTCACTTACGGTGAATACCGAAGATTTCAACCAAAACGCTATGCAGGACGCATACCAAATCTGGGGTAATGCTGCAGGAGGCGACTAACCGGAGCGGGGATAGACAAAACAAAATCGGAGGATAACGTTAATCAGACAGAGATGAGGGATGTCAGATGATAGTGCAGATTTACCCAAAGAGTGCGATTGTTAGCTTTTGGTGCTAACTACGAAATGCCAAGTAAAGGTGAGGGGGGGCCCTCGGCTTATACTATAAGCTATTGGCAATAAAACAAAGAAAAAAGCTAGACCGATATGCTCCACTGAACACAACCTTTCTAAACTGTATTTGCGCTTTCTTCTCTTGGTGATCATCGATGTTGGAATCTTCGTTCCCAGTGTGCATAGAGTTGACATCGGTTTCTACCGTAGAGGGGACACTTCCCCACATATATTCCCCAATTGGGAGATTGAAGCGCCGGCATCCTCTATAGATTACTAGTAGATTCACCGGGAAAACACAAGATACCTGTTGTATATACCTGATATGTGTGGGACCGTTCTTTTCAAACCGGGCTGTCCGATGGATTCACCATTTTCCCCTGACCAACAATCATCGTTCGCAGGTTCCCGATTTTCGTTAATTACTTTTTATGCGAAAATACGGACCAACGGTGAATTGGTAATGGCAACGCTATTGACGGAAAGTGGGAAGTAAGGGTAAAGAGGGGGGTTGTGACAAGGAGGTGTAACGAGGGGGACTCGATGGTATTGTATATTCGGGAACTTCCTCTCATTAGGTTCTCTAGTAAATGATGGGATCTAAGTTTTAGTTTGCTAAGCATGTGAACCGGATTGTTTTGTTTTGTGGATGGATGTGACAAGGTGGACGTCATTTTAGCAACTGGGGCGTTTTTGTAGATGGCTGTTTTAGCTAGCCGTATTGGGTATGGTGATGACCCCAAGATAATTTTTTACGAAAAGTCTTGGCTAAGGGTTTGCTTCGATCGATGCAATATCGAGATGACAGCACCATTTTGTGTACTATTTCCATTATCCAGTAATTTATCATTTCTGGATATCTTTTAAAAAGTGGCAGTCAACCAGGAACAAGCACAGTTCTCCGATGAGGGCTTGGTTAAATGTAACAAACTTTGTTTGTTAGTCATATGTTTATTACATACCCTTATTCTACCCCTCGTCGTATTCCGCCCAAAACATTACCCCTCTTTAATTAATTTTGTCGAGGTGAGATTCGAGAGCTTAACCAAATCGGCATCAGGCGTAGTTTCATCCACAGTGGCCAACACCATGACTACTCCAGGAATAGCCAAATTGAGACCTTCTACAATGTATATATCACCACTGCCGTCAATGTGTAACCGTTCAGCAGCGTGTCCGTGCCAAGAACAACTCAGCTGTTCTAAGGTATGTCCCTGGAGGATTTCCCTGACCAAAGGTGCCACGGTACCGCCAGGGTAGATAGCAATAGTCAAAGTGGACGTGATCGCAGCTTTCACCACGTGTTGGATAACGCCAGCCTCCAATTTTGCCACCACCTGCGAGACCCGATATTTTCGGCTATTCTTGGTGATGGCACGCATCTCCTCCAGAGCCCCTACCGCCACCACCCGCACACACTGAAGATATTCCCCAATCTGATACTCGAGCCATAGGAGCTGTTCCCGGCTGGGGCCAATCTGATCAATCAATTTCTGATGACGGGATTGAACCTCTTCTAGCCTTGTGTGTAGCTTCCCCTGGTCCGCATCCACTGTTTGTTTCTCATTTTCCAACACGATATCGTCCTGTAGAAGCGCCAGCTTGGTGGAGTCGAAACCAGCGCCAAGAGACGAAATTTCTTGAATTTGTTGTTTGAGTTGGGTGTTGCGGTCATAGCCCGCACGAAGCTTAGCTTCTAATTCCAGCAATGACGTCTGTTTAGTGGATAGCTCCAGCTTTCTCTCGACTAGCTTAAGATTTAACGCCTTTAGTTTGATGTTAAATGGTGTTTGAACGTTTTCAAGATATTCACGGTCAGCTTCTTTTTCCACCGTTTCCGTTTCTACCTTCATACTAGCTTTTTCCGTCTCCACCAATTTCTTTAAACTAGTTTTCTTTTCTTGTAAGTGTTCCACCTCTTTCTTCAACTCTTCAAACCGAAACAGTCGCAGTTCCTCCAACAAATCGTCCAGTTCCTTGACTGCTTTGGTGTATAAATCGTCATAAATGGCCTTGGTACTCTCACGAAGACTGGCCAACTGCGTTTGTAGTTCCTCCAACTCCGATTCATCCACCTCCAACGCGTTCACCTTATCTCGCTGTATTTGCAATTTCTGGGTGAGACTATTGGTGGCAATGCGTTTCTCCACCAATGTTTGGCGTAGCTGTTCCACTTTCGCCTTGAGCTGTTCTCGACAGTACACCAAATCATTCACTTCCGCGTCCAATGTGGTGGTAGGTACTATCTCATCCATCGCCTGCGATGGCACAGCAATAGCTTCCACTTTTTTCAGTAATGCCCATTTAAGACCACTGTAATCCTTTAGAACCTTCAGTGGCGACACCAGCGGTGCTGATGGCAAATTCAGCCCCTGATGTTCAAGAAGAGGTTTCTTCTCTGGATTGGGGATGAGAGTGGGCTTGAACGTTAGTGTCAGATCCCGAGGGACCCGGAGATCATGTCTTAAGTCTTGCTTATCTCGTTTCACCCCCAGATCGGGCTGGCGTGATCGTTTTTGTGGGAGCATCCACTTGGTGGCCTTGGTGCACTGGTGGTAAACAAACAACACTGTTACCACCAGTAGGGTGATACCAGAAAAAACAATAACGCGAAACACCAGGAATCTGGGGAAACGGACGCGGGATAGGAAATTGGCACCAAAGATTTTGATGTTGGGGTTGTGAGGAGATTTTTTGGTTTCGGGGCGGTAATGTAATTCGCGGTTAGGGGCACGGGGAAGTGCCTATGAATAGCCGATGAAAGTGGAGCTAGTGGATAGGGATCACAGGAGACATGGCGAGTATACATTCAACCAATCCATGTGTTTTTATATTTTTATTGTTTATTGTCATCACACTTTCGTGGCGTAGTTGGGCATCACAATGCTAGTTTAATGCCATCGACATGACCAAGCACAAAATGCCAACTCGGGCTAAACTGGGTGATACAGGAAGGGAAACAGAGTATATAGAGTATGTACTTGTAATTGTTACTATATGGTCTAGGATATTTATTAAACGCATCTGTCGTGGGGTATCATGGGGATTGGTAAGTGCACGACATTTAAACGTTCGCTTACGTCGCTTATCTCAGGCTGGAACTCAATACGAAAAAGACTTCGAATGCAGCGAACGTTAGATCCAGTGGCATCGGGTGATGTGAGAGAACGTTAGCTTATCTTTTCCGTCTCCCCGGGCCCCACATTGCCGTAGTGCGGAAATTAGGCTATCCTAGCCACAAAGTGTACCAAACAAAGGAAGCGGTAGTAAAGAATGGGCAATGGGCAAAGGAGACATTTCATTGGCGGATCTGAATTGGACACATACATATTTACATTGGTTAAGAGAATTTACCGAAGACTTGAAATAATGTACAATTTGAAATTCATGTATCCAATCCAGTATCATCCCTGTAAATAAAGAGCTAAAAATACCAACGCCAATGAAGTAAATCCACCATCCTGACACTCTACCTTACACCCACACACGTCATCCCTCCTCCCTCTCATCCTCTTGCCCCACCTCCTCCCCGCTCATCCTCTCTTATTGGGTTATCCTCAACTCCATTTGTTCTCTGTTTTCTTCTCAGTGCGTCTTCTCACAGCATATAGGTTCATTCTCCTCTCCCATGGAAGAAAGTGATATTCAAGCGGACGTGGAAAGTAACCGGCTATGTAACATCCTTCCGTCATATTCCATGTACAACTCGTTGTACCGGGGTCAGGTTGATTCTGATGACGAGCCGCACTATAAAGAACCCCCACTATATCTGCGAGAACAGTCTCCTACATTGGTAACCCCGGTGGTGCTGCCTCCTTTGACCCGGCCAGGACTGCCGAGATTGAATATCACTGATCTGTTGGCATCCTCGGTGTCGGCACGAATGCGACCGGACGTGGTGGCCAATGAAAATCTGGACCAGTGGAGGGAAACGCTTTTGGATAATATTCACCGGCTTGAGAATCTTCTGGAAACCAATAATGCTGCCGCCAAGGCGGTGGATATTGAGGTGGTGTTCACTAGAGACCTCTGTGAGGCAGGTACCAAACCCATTGTCATTGATCCCACCCAGTTCGAATACAACAAGGGGGATTTTCTTAATGGGTACATCATCATCGAAAACAAGCTGAAGTCGCCCATTCCCTTTGACATGTTTTACGTGGTGTTTGAAGGCACAGTTCGCATCAAGTCGCCAACGGCGTCCAAGGTGGACAACTTTCTCACCATGTTTGACTTCAGTGGCAGCTTTAATGCTGCCCAGATTAACCGATTAGACACCGACAAAAGCAACCCGTTTCTGTTTTCCAACAATGTCGATTCCTACGATGGCACTTTTCTTTCCTTCCTTGAAGATCGCATGATCCACCCGGGAAAGAAATATAAGCGGTTTTTCACCTTCAAAATCCCCCAATCGTTACTTGATACAAAGTGCCCTAACGATATTGGCGATCATTTACAATTACCACCGACGTTTGGCGGCTCGGTAGTGGGCACCGCCCTCAACCAAGTGCGGCCGCCGATTTCTCGTCAACTGTCGCAGTCGCTGATTATTTCCACCCTGGCTCGGGATTTTGCTATTCACACTGCCACCATCAACTACGGGGTATTGGCGCGGTTTATTGGACGCAAACTGAAATATGGCATTAAGTTAGAAAACCCACTGGCTCTGGAACCACGTCGGTTAGTGAATCCCCTAGGAGACGAATATATTATTCTCCAGGAACTGACGGGGTTTGTGCGGGTGATCCAACGGTCAGAAGCGCCCCTGGCACAACATTTCCGCATCAAACAGGCGATCCTGATGCAAGAATTCAAAAACATCGTCGGCAGGGTGCAGGAGGTGGTAAAGCAGTTTGAGGAAGAAGACACCCTGCTCCAACCAATGATCTCCGCCGAGTCAAAGGAGCTGCAATTATACCGTAGCCGAAAACCCACCGATAAAATGCCCACCCACAGCGAACAAGTGAAGATTCTATTCAAGCTGCTGGGGTTTGGTAAGAAAAGAAAACCTTACGGCACTCTCCGCATGGTGGCTCCCCAGCTGTTTATTCGCATCAACTATATGCCGACTCCGAACAATTTGCTTCGACTGAGAAATGACGATGCGTCGCTGTGGCAATTTAATCTCGAGCTAAATTTTGGTTTTTTACAAGGAAGCGATTCAACAAAACTACCCGATTTTAAGGAGGTGGCGGTGCTGCTCATGTCGCAGACATATACCACCAAATCATACCCCATTCCCATGGAATTTGCATCGCCAAATCTCACCGAAGTGGCACTGAGAGCACGCAAGCTTGCCCAGGAGCTTCGGCTGGTGAAAAACAACCACAATGGGTTTTCGGTGGATACGCAATTGATCAGTGATGTTTGGGCATTGTGTGACATGGATATCCAGACCAAAGAACTCTATCTCCGACCGCCACTGGTGAGGGTAGTTAATGGCGAGCCATGGACAAAGAATGAGCAAAACGGCCAGGGGACGGAATATGTAAAGACGGTTTCTATTCCAATTGATTTGGCCCAGCTCCAATTGACTCCCATGGCATCAAACCTGCTCCCGCCAAAAGTTCCTGCATATGACCGGTTTTGTCTAGTTCCCAGTTTCCAATCGTGTTATGTTGGGCGGTATTACTATCTTCAAGTTACTGCTACTACTGGCCATGACCAATTGGAGGTGAAGATTCCTGTGATTATTAATAAGCCTAATAGCGACCATTCATGGCTTGAGTATAAGCGTTATTTGCATCAAACGACCCGGTCAAGTAATGATCGAAAAGAGTGATTATGGACGGTCATTTGTATTTATTCATTATTCATACCATACTATTGGTAATAAGTTGATAATTTATTTATTATACCCTTTTAGATTATTTATAGATATAAAAGATAATAAGTCTTTTATTTATAACATAATAGATAATTGACTTGAGATTCAAAGTTGAGATTATTTTGCTAACATAGTACTGATAATTTTATTTATTGTTTTAAGACAATTATCTTGGTGAGAATTCCGTGATAATTTATATACCGACGATTTATTTCATAATCACAGATCATAAACCTTTTATTTATCTAATTGATCCTATAATTGAGTCAATTGGATTTCCGCCATCTTTTCCTCCTTCACTTCATGCTGAACAAAGTAATCAAACCTTAACTTGCCCCAAATGATATCCATCATAATAAGTGCGTGCACCACCCCCCAGATCAAGTTGATACTGTAGAAAAAGTTCGAGTTACCATTACCCAACACAATCCAGCAGTAGTAGAAAATCGGCAGCAACAAAAGACACACCAAGAACGTCAAGCCCACAGGCAACAAGTACTGACAGTGGGCCAACGCGGTGTCCTTAAAGATGGGTAAAAGCGACAACACGTACCCCAAGTCGCCCATCACCGGGTACAGCTTGGAGAAGGAAAGCCACATCCAACAAAGCACAACCGCCAAAAGACAGTCGCCATTGTAGTATTCTACTTCTACCGTTGTTGATGAGGTTTTCGTTTCTGCCAATACTGTTGGCTTGGGCTTGTGTAAATGCTTTAACCCCTCGGTATTGGCCATTTCCGACTCGGTGGTCTTCGATTCGGCAATATCGGTCAACACCAGTGGCTCAAGCCCATCCAATTTGGTGATACTCCCATCAGGATCCACACTCACCAACTTGCCGTCTGCGTCCATCATAATCTTGGAAACGGCCATTTTATCCTGTTTGGTTACCTTAGCATATTCAAACAACCGCACGGTAATCGGTAAAATAAACATGGCGTGGTAGCAATTGAATACCGACCAATAGAACGGGGTAAAAAACTCGAACATTTCGGTAAACAAATACCACCACAAGCCAACGTTGGGGGATATCTTGTCCCCCAAGACCATGGTGACGTAACAATTGAGAAACAGCACCGAGCCGGTGATGGCAGTAGACACAAGTATAAGCAACATAAACGTCATGGCCATGAGCATCATTCCTTGGACATAAACCCGCGCCGGTTCGTCCAACCGGAGAACATGGCCCAAAGCGAGGACCAGCGGCGCCAAATAAGCAGGGGTGAGGCCCACATACAGAGCGATCCCCAACCCAATGGCTGCTCTCGTCAAGCTGTGGCCGTTCACCACCTGGTGGATCAGCTCAATGACAAAAAGCACCTGGACAGGAAGCGTCAGATGAGAAATGGAGGTGAGGATGATCAATGGATTAAACAAAACAAACGACGCAATCAAATCGTCGGAAAACCCTTTGATATTACGAAAGTTTTCCAAACGGGCCTTCTGGTGACGCTGGTACCACCGGTTTATCGCCACCACCCGGTAGGCCATCCAAAGGTCAATGACAGCAAACAATAAATTATAAAGGAAACTGGACACCACGGGAAGATTAAAAAAAGACATCACCACCACGTACACGGGGGGGATGGTGATGTCACCCCCCTCGTAAAGAGGAATACCTTTGGCAATGTAATAGAACCCTTCCTGGAGGGTGGAAAACGAATTGATGGGGGTCAGGATCTCCACGGTTTCGGCAAGTGTATCAACAATATTAGGGTAAACGGTGGGTAAAAGCACCCGGAGGAGCCCAGCGTAGAGAAAGACTTGGGTTAGCTTACTCATACGGCGTATTGAGACGTCAG
>JAKUCB010000040.1:0-65042 GCA_030563345.1 Diutina scorzettiae
CATCGACGAGATTCGAACTCGCGCATCTTACGATAACAGAAAACCCAACTTGTTAGAGGGAAGCTTTCGCTTGAGTCTGCCGCCTTAGACCACTCGGCCACAATGCCATCGCTGGAACTCATAATTTTCCTTTACTCTTTATTTAACCAGCATATTTGAATTTATCGTTAAAATAGTCAAAATGTTATTTTGAGAGAACCTCATGTCAGAGATCCAGGGTCAGACGAGATACTTACCTCCAATTGGAGAAACTACTCACCACAGGCAGTACATTGACACTATATGGCGAAAATGAGTCAAAAGGAAAACAATAAAGTGGGACCGAGCCTTACAAGGCGTTTAGAGTGTACACATGACTCTGAAGTCCGCCTCAAATACATCAAAGGAGAACTATATAAACTAGCTATTTGCTAACTGAAAGACTATCTGGTTTTTCAAATAAAAAAGAATAGAGTATTATGAAAGATCACGTGAGAACTGATCCAGGAGATTACTCAATCGACTGGGAGAGATTCCGTGTGGAGTTCGATAACGCCACTCGGGACCCCCAAGAGAGGGTCAGGACAAACTTAGTGAAAAAGGCCATTGCTCAATTTAAAACCTTGCTCTGTTGAACCCTGGTTTGAAAGACGATAGTCATTCTTGTAAATATATGCCCATAAGCAAACATAAGCACTAGATGACACTTCTGGTATTCCACCAAATACGGGGGAAATACAGTCTAACCTCTTACCATCTGTCAGAGAGTGTTTCATGATAGAAGTATCATATTAGACACCGAGAATCGTGTAATTAAACCGAATATCCGAAATGACATTTCGGATTCAAGACTGGCAATTGCCGATAATAAACAATCGAGTGAGAAACAAAATACAGCTACAAATTAAGGTGTATTGAGTTATGTATTATCCGGCTCTCCTAAGAATTGAGCAATGGCTTTTTTCACCAAGTTCGCCCGGAGCTTTCTTGGGGGTCCTGTTTACATTACAAACGTTTCCTAAGCCCCCAACTCACTTCCCCGCTTCTTCATTCCTCTATGACTTATTGTCCTCACTCCTCATATAGAGTCAGTATGCTGACTGGGGGAAATAGTTCCTCCAATTCGATGTGCGTATTTCATCTGACACTGGGACTCTGACAAGTTTAGTTATGGAAAAACATACAGCTCAAAACTTAAAAATAATGAGTCACTGTCGGTTGTTGTATTGAAAAAAAAAATTCTTACATTCGGTGTAGAAAAATATGACATCGACGAGATTCGAACTCGCGCATCTTACGATAACAGAAAACCCAACTTGTTAGAGGGAAGCTTTCGCTTGAGTCTGCCGCCTTAGACCACTCGGCCACAATGCCAACTTATTTACTGGCTCAGCCTGTATATTTTTGTGCTCCAAACCAATGTGTTGACGTAAACAGATATTTCAAAACTGTTACTGCATTACTAATACTATCTACCAGCACATTATTTGAATTGTTTTGGAAAAATAAATGCATTAACCATGATCCCATTAGTACTTCTTTTAATACTTTTTTTACCTTGTCCAAGAGGAAGGTTATGGCTCCAGGATTCACTATCTGAAGTTGTGGTATCAGTTTATATTCAAATGTTTAATTCTGCCCAGGTCTTCACTTTACTCTGATCTCGTTGGGTAATTTTAATTCTTATTTACTTGTTATCTAAGCATAAGGTATTTTGTACACGTTTTCGTTGATTTTTCATGAGTTTTATTGTCGATATGCCTTGAGACTTGAGCGTACACTCAGATGTTTAACATTCAAGTTCCGCTTGGTGCCGCCACCATGCTTTGGCATTACTTTCAAATCGAACCAGTTGCTTCAAGTAATGTTATCTTCGATCTCAGGTTCTTCAAGAAATATGTTTGGAAAATTCAATATTCTGTAATCTATAATAAGGCGTTGACGAATCCCGTTTTGATTCTTAGCTGAGTTTATGGAAGTAATACCAAATTACAAAAACATTTACCGCCATGCAAATATAATCAAAAAAAAATTAGATATTGAACTCGGGTAACCGCATTCATTGTTGAGTAAAAAATAATAGACAATTGACAAATTTTGGTAAAAATTCATTTTATTTTTAAAATCTAAGATGGTACTTATATTGCGAACATTTGAAGAAATTTCTTTCTATCAAGTTCAGAGTAGAAAATGTATGCAAAATTTTCTTTATTACACAAATTCCATGTCAATCGCTGTCAGAGATCCAGTGTGAGATGAGATACTTACTTCCAATTGGAGAAATTATTCTCCGCAGACAGTGCATTGACATTATATGGCGACAATAAGTCATAAAGATACAATGAAGTGGGTGTGTAAGTCCGAGACTAACAAAGCGTTCAGATTGAACACAGGACTTTAAAAGCCGCTTCAAATATATCATAGGAAAACTATATAAACTAGCTATTTGCTAACTGAAAAACTATCCGGTTTTTCTAAATAAAAAGAATAAAGAGTATTATGGAAGATCGCGTGAGAGCTGATCCAGGAGATAACTCAATCGACTGGGAGAGATTCCGTGTGGAGTTCGATAACGCCACTCGGGACCCCCCAGAAAAGGCCAGGGCAAACTAAGTGAAAAGGCCATTGCTCAATTCTTAGGAGAGCCGGACAATCGCAAAGCCAATGGATTTATTTGCAAGATTTTTCTTTATCAACTAGCGCAAACCGAAAGGTGCATAGACAAGTGCTACCTAGGCTTACTCCCAGAGTTGGTACCAATTCCTCAGATCTCACTTTACCAAACAGTCGTAGGAATAAGCTAAATTTTCCCACGAGGCAGGTTTCTCCATATTTCTATCTATCAATACGGGTGAGTAGAAAATAACAAAACGTCATCACGAACGACTTCGTGGCCAAGCTGGTTAAGGCGTGCGACTGTTAGTTTAATTTAACGATATCGCAAGATCGTGAGTTCAATCCTCACCGAGGTCGATTACTTTTTGCCAGTATTAAGGTGAGCTACGCTGCACACAATAGTAATGATAAGTATGAGTTAAAGAAAACTAGCTCATGGCTTGGGGACCCGAGCCCAAATGGCTGCGAAGTTTCCTGTCAACTTTACTGATTAGCACCCAAACCGTGGTTTAATAAACAGGGTTCACACTAGATCATAAACATCTTCATCCTATCAAGTCAATTATCTTGGTGCAAATTCTCTTTACTAGAATTTTATTATTCTGTCATTAACTTTGTATCAGCTCTGATTTCGCGATCCTCTAATTAGGATTGAGATTGCATGCAAAGATCGCTTGCCATACTTTGCAGTAGACGCTGAAACCAGCAAAAACCGTAAATCCGATATTTTCTTGTGATCTGAAACATTCTTTAATGGCCAGAGACCCGTCTGTTAGGAATATGGCGACGTATACTTACAAAGCTCTGACGTACCCCCCCACACGTGACTGATGTTCTCGTGTAGTTCCCCCTCATGCCGAAGGTAATGCGCATGTATCAAGACCTGATTTGGTGGAGCTCGGACAACCACCCGGTACTACATCCGAACACCACCAATTCCTTGGATATGCTGTATAGCTCTCTACTTATGAATTACACAATTATAGGTTGAATGTACGACCTATAATATAAAAAATGACCACGCCCGGGCTCGATCCGGGGACCTTATGCGTGTGAAGCATACGTCATAACCAACTAGACTACGCGGCCTCTAACGTGCTCCTTACTTTCTCATATGTATTCTGTTCTAACTATGTTCTCATATGTATTCTGTTCTAACTATGAAGACTAATGTGGACCTCTTGGTTTAGGCACTCCACTTTATTTATAGGTGTCAGAGATCCAGTGTCAGATGAGATATTCACTTCAATTGGAGAAATTACTATTCACAGTCAGCATACTGATTCTACATATGGAATGCTGATAATAAGTCATAGGGAATGATGAAGCGGGAAAGTGAGTCGGAGGCTTATGAAGCTTTTGGAATGTAGACAGGACCTTAGAGGTCGCTTGAAATCCATTACAGTGAAAACTATTTGTTAACGGAAAATTCATCCGGTTTTTCTTAATACAAAGAATAAAGAGTATTATGGAAGATCACAAGAAAGTTGATGGGAAAGTGAGACCTGGGGAATATATCTTCTCTAGGTGCATGCTTAGGGCGTCAGCTATTGAGCGCTCATCTCAATTCTCGTTTTTACAAATCTTGGTGATGTTAATTATACAAACAGGAAATGTGCATTAAAATTTTCTTTGCCGATTGTGCGCTTGAGAAAGGTATTTTCCTCAATGCTTCAACAACAAAGTTTGCGCACATGCCAAGCGATAGTGACTATTTAATTTCCTGAGTAACAACTGTATGTCACAAAACCACCTCAATCAACCTCAATTAAGCAACAATTCGCTCCTCTTTCAATCTTATTTCCTTAGGTAAGTTACTCCAGAGACTTCAAGTTATGCCAATCTTGATCCCAGATTTCATATAATGTGGAAAAATATCTAGGATTATTCTGTTTCGTTAAAGCGGTGTATTAAATTGTAGTCGAATTAGATTTTATTTTATAAGAAAGTAATCTTAGTATCTGGCCATATCAGTATCGTCTCAACATGATCAAGTGAAAATAATACATCATTTCAACTGAACTATTTGAGAACTAGCAATCGAAAAATTTCCAATCGCACAAAAGAGTTTGAATCAAAAACATGGCCCAATGCGGGGCTCAAACCCGCAGCCTTGAGATTAAGAGTCTCACGCTCTACCGATTGAGCTAACCAGGCTTCTTGTTGAAACATTGGTGGGTATGGTTATTGGATATACACAAAATAGTTCATCAATATTTATGATTTATGACTTTTGAATAATATTTACAATATATAGTTTGCATCAAAAACAGTTAAACCATTAATTATCGTGGTTGACTGCTTGCTAATTACTGTCCAATATAATCAAGAAACATAAAAGAATGTACTTCACCAACAAACATTGTTTCTCAAACCATGCTAATAATATGAACCTTGTCCTGAATATTGAGGTGTTGTGTTAGCCACCTTCCCTCCTGGAGCATACTCAGGAATTCCCAGCAATGGCACCGGCTTACCTAAGGGCCATTGGGCATCTTCACCAATTTGTCGCCACCCTACCACATCCTGGAAAGCCAAGGTATCATTCTCTTTTGTATAACTAAATTGTAGCTCGAGTAGTCGAGCAAGCAAGCTCAGGGCATCTGCAGGTATTCCAGTATCCACCAATCGTTTCAGTATCCCAGTGGACTTTTTTACCACTTTATCATTTTTATGATCTCTCCGGAGATCCAAAAATTTCTTTTTTGGTTTAAACACCGTTTCTGCCTCTTCTCGACCTTGAAGGCCAATGAGGCCAACTTGTACAAGACCAAGAGCGTGGCCAATCTTTTTCTGGTTATAATGATCAACGGCAGTGTAGTAGGCAGCATATGAACGAGCGTACTTTTCCATGGTGTCAATATATGCCAATACATCCCCCTTTACCATCGACTTGATGGTAGCCAACTGGGTGGTGGCATAAATTGCTGCCCGTGATAACATTCCAAATGCCGTGCTTCGTGATTGAGACATGTTAGCTATAACCAGCAATTGCACCAGTGCATCAGCAACTAACTGGAGTATCGAAAACGTCGCCCCGAGGTGAGGTAAGCCGGCGCCTAGTTTTGCCACTGCCAATGCCTTTTTAAACATTTCAATTGCCCCCTTCCACAGTTCGGAGGCTTCACCTTTACTAAGCAATTGTTCTGCCAACAACAGCCCGAGTTGAACATAGGCAAACCCTATATTGGCCAATACCATGGCTTTTTCTTCTTCCATCACCCAGGGCTCCACAACTTCTTTATTTGATCTTAGTTTATCAATTAACTTACCATCCTTTCGTTCAAGATAGATACCCAGGGTGTCTTCCCACGCCGGAAGGCCCTCTATCGACCCTTGCTGCCATATATCATCAAGGTATCGTTCAATGGCGATGAGGTACGCTGCTGTTGACAGGAAGCTACCATTGGTAAATGAAGCAATTAGCAGGCCATGTTGCCATTTGTCCAGAGGACACGGCCGTGCTAATGAGTGAGGGAGGAGAAGCATTATCGTACCACCAAGAGACGTGCGCGTGAAACACACTTCTACGGGAATGCCAAGACTTGGCAATCCCAAGCTTGAGTAAACAGCCGATTGCAAGATGAATGACTAAACAGGCTACAAAACTTGGTCTATGCTCATGTAATGCTATGTACATGGGGCCCGGTTGAACGTGGTGGCCTGCACTCGGTTGAAACTACCTAACCCCTTTTTTTACTTCTTCTTGTTGGCATCCTCCTCGGCCTTGTTGGCATAAATCATAGCGGTGAAGGGTTCTTCAAACTTGAGCGCCACTTTGTACATGACAAACACGTAAATTGCGGTGGCAATCCCGGCAGGCTTTGCGTAGAACAAAGCGGTACCCAAAAAGCACAACGTGGAACCATTATACATGGGGTTGTCGTTGATGTTAAAAGGAAAGCCAGTGACCCGTTCCGACATCAAAATGCCAAAGTAGTCACCAAGATAGGTGCCGGTGACCCCCAAAGCCCACATCGACGACACCACAAGCACTGAACCAAAGCCAAACGTGGCCACCGCCAACAAGAAAACAACAGGGTTTTCAAGGTAGGGGTAGTAGGTGGGTTGCTCGGCAAGAGCCGCTTGGTAAACACCATCCCTGTAAATCCCGAGGGTGAAGATGGTAAACGCTAAAAGGTAGCATCCCAAGTAAGGCTTACCAAAACTAATCTTGGTAAGGAAATGGGTGTAGTATTCCCCCCGTGCAACAATGTTCCAGAACACCGGGTTAAAGGTGATAGTGGCAATGGCAAACTTGAACGAAGAGTTCCAGTCAATGAACTCGCCAAAGTTCTTGGCGAGGTAGACGGTGTCTTGGGCAAAGTCAACTACGGAATCCATGGAATGTTGGTTGGATCGCACGATTGCGGAAGTTGATTTTATGCGGAGAGGGCGAAAAAAACTGGCATGTGATTTTGTATTGTTGAGTCCTGTATAGACCCAGCGTATGGGGTGCGATTGGCCATAGTGACAACCCAGTATATGTTTGCGTTTTTAGGCCCGACCTGATCTGGTTAACTGTTTTGGGCAAGGCACCGCCTCTGCATCCGATCACAAGTCCAAATTGGGTATTTTTAATCTTATCAACAACCTCGGTGGGGATAATCGTCTGGGGCTCATGACCCGTTCCTGGCATCAGACCAACTCACATCACCGCTCGGGTCGTTCTGCAATCAATGTCAATTCCTTGACATTGCCCCATCTCCGACGGGGGGAACCCGTCTTCACAGTAGCTTGGTTACAAGGGACCAGCCCCGGGGTACTGCACCAGCTGGTATATGCCATCAGTGATACCTTACCTAGTAGTTTTAATTCTTCATCCATGACTAAAATATGCAGCAGCATTTGGTGATATATATATGGTAGAGCAAGGGCTCGGTGCCTTAAGCAACCTCGCATGCGTTTATCTGAAATTAGGTTTCCGCCGACGAGGCAAATTTCCGAAGGTCATTTTTCGGTGGCTTATCCGGGGGGAATCCATGACAATTTTGCACATTCAAAGGGAGGTTGCCATGTCAAAGGAAACATCGGAAATATTTCCTCCGTAACTGTCTATCGTTGGCGCTATCATTGGCAAATTGCTTGCAGATAGTGACAATGTCGCATGTCATCGGGGATGTCAATGGTCATTGTGCTTTCGCTATGGGGAAATGTAACCATACGGATGAACATTTAGATAGTTTGCTATAAAAGAATAGGTAGTTGCCATGTTCTCATTCCGCATGGTTGTTATCACTTATTCTTATCACATGTATTATGACCTACCGTCTACCCCTAGTCTTCTTCCCCTTTTTCAGTTTCGGATTACGGTTGGCGTCAGCAGCCCTGTCGGCCTGAGTCTTCTTATACAGTCGACCGTTACCTTCCTTAATTTCTTCTTCCCGTTTTCTCTTCTTCGAGTTGAGCTTCTTTGGTTGCTTTTGTACGGGAGCATCCTTCTTGTCGAACCACGTTCTTCTTGGCCTCAGGGCAATCTCTTTTTCGTGCTTTATCATGTTTTCCGCCTTGGTCAACTGCATTTCTGCGTGCAAAATCTGCTTTTCTTGTTTTTCTTCCGCCAACACCTCGGTGACATCTTCTTGCTTCAGTTCCACCACCTTGTTAATCTCTTCGATGTTCTTCCAGTCCACCAGTCTTGACAACGCCTTGCCCTTGGTTTGTTCCAAAGACTTGATGGCATCCTTGACAATCAGCCGGTCGGTTGGCAGTTCGCCAACAAACGAGATCGAGCGCCCGTCTCGCCCGGCTCTTGCGGTTCTACCCACACGATGCAAATAGATTTCATGAGAGTTGGGCATGTCGTAATTAATCACCGTTTCAATCTTGGGGATATCCAACCCCCGGGCCGCTAAATCGGTACAGATGAGAATAGGCACCGTCAACAGCTTAAAGTCGTTCACCGCCTGAATCCGTTGATCTTGGGTCAACAGCCCGTGCAATTCCCCCACCTTGATCCCCATCAACCCGAGAATAATCCGAAGCCTATGGGCCGTTTCCTTACGACTGACAAACACCACCGTCCGAACTTCGCCCACTTGGCGACAGATTTGATACAAAAGCGCCGGCTTCAAAGGCTCACGTTTCCGGATACGGACAAACTCTTGCACCAATTTTGACGCCGCCGTCTTCGGGGGGTCGATCATGATTCTCACCGGCTTTTGCAAAGACAACTTGATCAAATCTTGAATCTTGGTATTCATGGTGGCGGAGAACAAAAGAGTTTGCCGTTTGTGCTTGGGAATCAACCCCAAGATTTCTTCCAATTCCGCCTGGAAACCTTCGTCCAACATTCTATCGGCTTCATCGATGACCATTACTTCCAACTGATCGATCGAAAACGAGGGCGAGTTCCGAATATGGTCAATAAGACGCCCGGGAGTGGCGATAACAACATCTGGCCGTTGCTTGAGCTGTTGTTCTTGTTGTCTCAAGTTAAGACCACCCACAGCCATCCCAAACAGTAAGTTTTTCACGTACTGACCAATCTTCTTCCCTACGTCGTAGACTTGGATAGCCAATTCACGAGTAGGGGTCAAAACAATCACCCGAGTCAGGGCAACCTTGGCTGGCTTAAATACCAACCGTTCGATAATGGGAATCATAAATGCAGCGGTCTTACCGGACCCGGTTTGGGCACCAGCAACAATATCTTTGCCTAAAAGAGCAATGGGAATGGCTGCCAGCTGAATGGGCGACGGGTTAACGTACCCAAGAGTGGACAACCCTTTAAGCACTGGCCGTGAGAGTTGGAGGGTTTGGAACAGAGTGTGTGCTTGAGTGGGAGCAGCAGTTTCGTAAAACGCCGCCTTGGCTTCTTCGGAGTCCAGGTCGTTATCGTCCTCCAGATCGGGGTATTCTTCATCCATGTCTGCTTCCACTGCTTGTTCTTCTTCGTCTTCGTCGTCATCTTCTTTCTTCTCTTCTTCTTCATTGAACCCCATCCCAAACCCATCCATGGCAATTTCTTCGTCATCGTCATCACCACTGCCTTTTTTCTCTTCTTCATCGCCTTCTTCGTCGTCCTCATCTTCTTCATCCTCTTCAACATCAAGTTCCCCGACTAAACCCCCCTTTCTTCTTAAAATCCCATCCAAATCAACTTCTTGCTTCTTCTTGTTATCCCCCTTGAATTCCCAGCCATCAAACGCTTGCGTCACCATCCCATCGGCATCGAATTCAAAGTCGGGATTGAGGTCAGCGCCCTCTTTATCGACGGGTTCCGCTTCCTTTTGAGCTTTTTTCAGCTTTTTCGTCACCTTCTTGGGCTTGGGAGCTTCGTCTTCCAGCTCAGAGTCCAGAATCACTTGTTCAAGGTCAAGCTGGTCGTCATCACTATCGATAGTGAGCACCAAGTCGTCACCTTTACTTTTCATGGCCATGATGGTTGGTGTGATGAGATGAGATGAGCCGCACCGAAAACGAATCTTCCAATCGGGTCCGATGACAACACAACAAAACCAATTGTTCTAACCAGGATTTAATTTTATTTTCTATTACGGTTTTCTATTTATTTCGTCTCCTCGGTAACTAATGATAATCATATCTTTTGCACCGGGTATTGATTGTTCATCGCCAGAGTGTGTGCTAGCCTCGGCTGTGTTTATTCTAACCGTACCCATAAAGTCATAAGCGTTAACGTCTCACTTTGAGACTCTTGACCCGACGAATCAACAGCAGGGTCACATTTTCATCCACGTCGTCCTGGGAGTTGCGGCGCAGGGTATCTTCTGTGGACGAGTTCTTGCGCAATCGTTGGACAATCAGCTTTTTGCGGGTGATGCCAATGTCCAGCCCGTTCAGCGCCAGTCTGGGGGCAGGAGCCCCGTCGATAAATGTCAGCAGCCCGAGCCCGGCGGTGGTCAGTCCGTGGACCTCTGAGGTCTTGCCATTGGCGTTGAACGGCACCACCAGTGGGTTGAGCGAGGGGAGGTCGGTATCGACGCTGGGCGCCACCGTGGGCACCGTCTCATCCAGACGCGTCCGCATCGGCTTCTTCATCGACGCCTTGCGCCCTACAATCATGTTTTCGTCTGCGTAGTTGCCAAACGCCAAATCCATTTGTTGGTGCTGGCCAGCAGTCTTGGGAAAGTTCGTCAACGAGTTGTTGGGCCCGTCAATGGGGAATGCCTCCACCGGGGCAAACTTTTTCTTGGTGCCGGCTCGGTCCTTGTTACGGTGGGGGGCACAGGCGTCAAACGGCCCGTCGTGGTGGAAGCCGCCGCCAAAAAAGCCCGTCACGTCCAACTTGTCAATGGTATCCAAATTCTTCGACTTGACGGGTTCTGGTTTTTTCGGTGACCGCTTCTTACGACGGCGTTCACGGTCCCGCCGACGCCCTTCAGCGGACAGCGCCAGGGAGCGACGTTCCCTGGTTCTGGGAGGCGGCGGACCTCGCCGTTGCGGCAGCGACGCCGATGCCAGCGCCTTTTCTCGCGGGTACTCCCGTCCCTTGGATCCAGCAACCTCTTCGTACAGTGGGGGGGGGAGCGCCGGTCTAGGGGGCGCCTTTTGTGAACCGTCGCTGGGAGGACTGCGGCGGGCGCCGTTTCCTCCACTGCTTCCATTACGGGCCCCAGGCACAGGGGGAGGCGACCGGTGATGGACATACTCTCCCATGGCCAGGGCAAACGGGTTGTTCAGGGAAAGGTTTCTAGGATGGTTAGTATAATGGATATAGAGGAAAAAGCCAATGATAGACAACACCACCAACATGGGGGGGAAAAATATTGTCATGGCGACAAAACGCGATTTCCAAACCGGCGCTACCAGCACACGTACCTTGACATATCGATATCTTGATATTCTTCATCTTCATTCTCATCACTGTCATGTTGCCACTGGCGGTTCTTCTCTACCCACCGTTGAAACAGCAGCTCCTCAGGAAACAGCTGGGACAACGGCGACGGATTGGCGGGTTGGGGCGGTGCCATTTGCCGAAACGGATTATTGGAAGAGAGCCGCCGGATCGAATCGTCGGAAAGATGTGAATGGCGATACATCTTCCGCTGGCTATGTGGAATTGAATTTAGTGATCCAGTAGGGTGTAGCTAGTAGGAATTTTTTTTTACCGACGCGAATCGAGGGGTGGTGCGTAGCTGTAGGAAAAAGAAAGGTGGGAAGTTCTGGAAACGATTGCTGAAGCATCCACCGCCCCCGACTAGTTTGTGGCGGGTGGGGGGCTGTGCGAGGATCGGGACTACCCCCATCGACCCACCATCTACAATGCATCGCCTTGCCGAATAGACGACATTCGCTACGCGTTGACAATAATAGTGTCCCCAGTGAGCATTGAAATGAGTGGGGGTGGTGAAACGAAATCGACCGAGGTGAGGGTCTAGACTCGCGCCAGCAGAACAAAGGGGCATTTGCTTAAGTAAGGGTATACATTAGATCCGATTCACTTGCGGGGCTGAGCAGGTGGACTGTGCCCCGCCCGAGGTGGCGGAATTCACAGCCGTGTGGATGGAGGCATCTCCATCCACGTCATTGTACGTGGGATTTTCCCTTTTTGGGACATGACTCGACCAAGGGTCAGTCACGCAAGTATTTGATGCCCACACTACCATTCACCTCTACTACATGTCAAGTAAATATACCACAATTAGTGAGATTAATTGCCGCTTGCGACGATGATCCAAGGGCTGTTGATTCGCTGACGCAAACGCATGCTAATGTCAAATGTCGCCGCCGACACATGTTGCTCGTGGGATCGTCCTCCCGTTCCTGCATGGCCCCTAATTTTGCAATCCTATATAGTGTGTTCGCCGTCGCTTGTTTCCGATAGCCTCGCACATCGTTAACTAAACGTATGATTTTCGCCTATGTATCAATGGCATCATTATGTGGTGGTATACTCTGTCACCAAATTAATTCTCAGCCACCAACTAAATTCCTATAATCAATTGACTCGACACTTTAAAACGTGGTCGCATTCTGGTGTGGTCCTGGCTTTATTTCGCTCCCCCGCCAGGAGTGTCGTTGCCCGGCCCTCCCGAAGTTGCTTTCTCGCGCAATTGGCTTACTCATATAAGAAATCAAAACCCCTTTTTTACAGTTTTCCATCCGATAAACACAAATGTCAATGTTTAGAACGTTGCAAAATCAACAAGCCACCATTTCCATCTTCCACTCCCAGAAGCTGGCTGCTTCGGGAGCATTGTACCTGTACCTTCAGCGGGCCACCGAACAACTGCCCATTGGTGACCATGTGTACCTTGATTTAAACACTAACAAAATGCCCACATGGGATCAATTCCAAACCATTGTTTCAGGGGTGCCTGCTGACGATGTCTACCAGCAGCAGGTGTTGAGAGATGCCTTTCCGTTATTGCGAGCTAAGAAGATTCAGGGTAACAGTGAGCTGGTGACCATCACCGGCGCTCCTCAAATGTTTAATGAAGGCGAATACAAGTTGATTTATGATGCATTCAACAAATTGCAAAGCCAACAAGATCAAAAGGTGGCCAACGCCGAGGATTTGTTCCAAGCCCCATTGGTGGTGGATTGGGATAAGGCCACTATTGCCAACGATGAACCTGGGGTAGCCAAACTTTTGGAGGTCTATGCACAACAGGACGACGATAATAACAGGCACAAGTAATAGCATCACATGAATATCCTACATATAAATGGATAAAAGCAATCGACATTTTCTCATCTTTAGAATGTACCTTGAATTGTACAATTTGGCACTGGCAGTGGCATGGACAGGAGTGTTGTTGGCGCCGCAATGGCTTATTCCCGTTCAGATTGTTAACCTGACGTTGGAACTTGTTCATATTGGCCTCGGCTTGGTCAAGGCACCGTTGCTGGCGGCATTGATGCAATGCTATGCTCGACTCGGGATGTGTTTAGGGGTATTGGTAAATCTACAACCGTATGCTCCTCAGTGGGCGTTCCGGCTGATGGTTATTGCCTGGGGGGTCACTGAGATTATCCGGTACTGTTACTATGTGTTCAAAACGGGGAAATGGTTGAGATACCTGGCTTTCATTGTGTTGTATCCATTGGGTTTGGTGAGTGAGGTGGCAATTGTTTGGACGTGCTTGCCGTATGCTACCAATTGGATTCAGCAGTGGTTTTTGTACGTGGGTTTGGCAATGTACATTCCCGGGTTTTTAGTGTTGTATTCATACATGTGGAAGCAACGGAGAAAGCAATTGAAACCAAAGAAAGTATAGGGGGCATGCTTGGAAGGGGTGTCCTATTTTAAGGTCATTGAAAATTAGATTGTCGATAACAAAACAATAAGATATTTTATGATTATGCCTGCCAATCGAGTAAGTTGGATCTTTCACAAACATTGAGTGGCTTCTCTCGTGGTTGTTGCTATGAATGGTTTGTGATTTTAATTTTGAGTTTTAGTTTTTACCACAATTACAATAATATAGTAAAAGTTGAATTGACGTGGTTCTAGCTGAACTAATACCACCAGGTTCGAATTCGACAACCGCCAATAGAAAATCGATAACGAACATGCCAACTAATTCTTCAACTTTTCCCGCCCTTAGTTGAGTGTACTTGACTAATCATTGGTCATTCAAGAGCAAAGCCTAACCTTTCTTGCTAAAAACACCACACCAGGCACGTTTTATTATTTCATAAGCAATCTCGATAAAGCAATACATGTTTGGTACCGATGTATACTCTCTATCAATGACATCCCCGAACTTGGATTTGTTGGGTAGCCAAAGAAAAGTGAAAAATCAGTACTTAAAGAACCAATTCTTCAACAATAATTAACATTAGCTCTTTATTAATGCTATATCTATATCTACCCCAACCCCGCCTTATTTTACTCCTTTCTCTCTCCCCTATCCCTTTTTCTTCACGCGAACAATCTCTTATTCGCGTTTTCATCACACTATGGGTAGAGTCGTTGCTGGTGATCTTAACAAGGGCCTCATTGCCTACAATTCCCTCCTGACGGTGGCATGGCTGGTGGTTCTCTTCAACACCATTGTTCTCGGTGGGCTTGTTGGCCAACCGTTTCTCTTTGACAAGACCAACTGGATCTTGACTGGGGTGCAGACGATGGCAGTTATCGAAGTGTACAACGCTGCCACCGGCAAGGTGAGGTCGCCGTTGTTCACTACGGTGATGCAAGTGGCGTCTCGGTTGTTGATTGTGTGGGGGGTTTGTCAATTCAACAAGGACTCGCCTGCCAACCGGTCCAAGGTGTACTACCTGTTGACGATTGCCTGGGCGATTACTGAAATTATCCGGTACTCCTACTATGCCCAGCACCTCCGGGACCCCAAGAACGTCCCCCGGTGGTTGTTGTGGTTGCGGTACACCACCTTCTACGTGTTGTACCCGATTGGTGTTGCTTCCGAATGCTACATGATCTACGCCACTTTGCCGGTGGTAGGTCCCATCACCAAGGTGATTTTCATTGCTTCGTTGTTGGCTTATATCCCTGGCTTCTATACTTTGTATACTTATATGATTAAGCAAAGAAAGAAGGCGTTGAACAAGGAAAAGGAAAACTAGGAGCCACAAAGTAGTGAGTGGCCACTAAATAGTGAATATATTAGTTTTGCGGAGAGTAACCTAGACTCTCTCTTATATCATGCTATTACTATGATTTCTTTATTTTCAATCGCGCAAACCCAGTGACATCATCCACCGGCCACCATGCCAACCCTGAGATGACCATCCGTGTTGGTATTTATGTATTCCCAATTGAGGTAAATTAAGGTTAGTATTTACGACAGGGTGCATATTTACGATGTTAATGCAATCACATCCTAACTAATGGTTCCATGGCCAATGTCGGTGGGCGGGGCCTGTTGGGGGCTCATCTCGGTGGTATCATCAATGGTATCATCGTCATCGGTGGCTTCTACTTCCAGCTTGAACCGCTTATGACTTGGTGGTTTAGGTGTCAGGGCGGGGGCACCGCCGTATTCGTATGACGACTTGTCTGATTCGGGGCGGGGTTGCGGCCCCGCCGATGGCTGTTGCTGAGGAGACTCGCCTGGTTGCCAGTGGTGGAACTGGATAATGTGCTGAAACAGGGTCATTGACTCCTGAGTGGGGGGCGGTCTATTCTTTGCTGGCGGCTGCGCTGGCAGTGCCCGGACCTGGAGGGTATTAGTGGTTAGCGGCAGCATAAGTGCTATCCTATCGGGCACCAGGGTAGTGCGTTGGTGGGTTGGCTGTTTGCGAGGCCGCAAGTGGTGCTGGGGGGTCAGTGGCGGCCGTTTTGGCGGCGACGTTGTATTGTCGCCGAATCGATAGTGGACGGGAAGCGTGGGGCTGGCATTGAGTGGATCTGTGATGGGTTCACCGGGACGTTTTACTGGAGATTGGTGCATTGCTGGCGGCGGGTAATACATGGGTGGAGGCGGTGGAGGCGGCGGTTGAGGGGGAACCATTGCCAATTGTGGGGGCGGTAGTGGCACCAGCTGGTATAACGACGAATTATAATCACCAGGGTTGACACACATGACAGGGATAAGGTGAGGGGGGACGTTAGCCAGAATGGCCAACTTGATCATTTCGAGATTTTTGTCGGCAATTTGGCGGCGGGTCTCCTCCTGCTTGGACTTTTCTATCTCCTGACGGAGGCGGACGGTTTCAATGAAGGCCTGTTCCCCTAGAGGGAATTTATCCACCCCTAGAAGCTGCTTGAGCCCAGGATCAAGTGTCACCGACTTTGGCTGGGGTAGCGCCGCCCGCGGCGCCGGTTGAGGTTCTCCCAGGTCGAACTTGTCGATGAGTGAATGCACCAGCATCGACATGTTTGCGGGAAAACTGGAAGCCAGAGTTTTTACTCGTATCAACTAGGCTAAGCAAAATTCGTTAGCTCGAACCTAAATTAGAATTGGCCCTTCCCGATTGGGACGAAAGTGCGGATGATGCGGCCATGACTGTACACGCCATCACTTGGTGATTATTAGTGGGTGAAGATATGCTAGTTTTATTTTCGGTTTCGTGGCTGCCTCCACCACTGCAAATTGCTTTTCTTTTGGTTTGTCACAACCACTCTCCACTTTGATAGAGCCTCGGCGTTTGCCGTTGATCGGTTCCCGCGGTTATAATTGCAGTTTATAACGGGGACATCGGATAGAAATCGAGTATGGGGGTGGCTGACTTGTGTGGGCCTGGCCCGGGTTGGTAAATTGATTGCGTCTGCCAGCATTATGCAGGTCATTAACCCAGAGAATGGTAACATGGAACTGCCTCGTAGATACCGCCTTAGATGGCCCCGTTCCTTACACAAGCTGATCAATTATTCTTCACCACACCTTATTCGGATCTTTGCTGACGTCATCATCCCCATCATGGCTGTTTGATCCCTAAACAGGAACCTGAGGCGGTCCAACGACATTCCATACACCCCCACTCATGCCTTAACTGCCTCTGTTATTGCTAATTACAAAAATCACATATGCAGCCGTCCTCCTTCGAAGGTCATGGGCAAGATTAGACACCTTCTGAAACAACCCTTGCGAGAAATGGCCATGAAAAGAAGGTAAAATCGCCAGATCAGCGCATAGCTAAAACGTCGATCTTAATTAATACCGGTTGGGGTAATTTCGTTCCATATTTAGCCGCAAATCGAATGTCGTCTCAATGGATAATGCTTGTATTGTAGATGCTAAATTGACTCTAATTTTGCTATTCACTTATTTGCCCATAAACTCGTCACTCCCAACCTCTCCACATCATCGTTGTACTCGTCGTTGCTTGCCAGCTGGGGGCCGGAGAAATGCTTCATAATCTTGGCCAAAAGTGCTGCTTCCAGGTGCTTGGCCAGCACCCCGTCTGGCCCCCGGCCACTGGGGGTGGCGGTTCGCCGTCCTCGTCTCGGCACCCCCACAACCGGTGTCAGCGAATCGCTGGCATTAGTGTCCGAACCCAGCGTCATCGGGTCGTACAACAGCAGCTGGAATATCTGGTGTTTGAGACTGTGGTTTTGTTTGTTGGGCGATGTTCCCTTGGTCTTTTGCTGCGCCACGTCCCCAGTGATGGTGTTGAATTCCGCCGGCGTTACCATTGCCATGTAGTCGTGGACTAACGCCGTCGAGTCGTCCATTTTCGTGAGCGGGGCCCCCGGCATCACCAGCGGCAGCACCGACCGTTCAAACTCGTCAACCTCCTGGTGCTTAAGCATGTGCTTGATCTGAGCCCCGTAGTCGGTGGTGGCCATCCCTTGGTACATCTTGGCCAGCTCCTTCGACTTGATATCGTACATATCTCCCAGCTGACAAACTTGTTGTTGGTATTCGAAAAAATGGCGGAGTTTCTCAAGTTTGTTGGTCATGAGCTGGATGTAGTCGCGGTAGGTTCGGTTCAGGTCTTGGTAGAACGTCCACAGACACTTGAGAAGTTCGTAGTTCCGCTCAAACCACTGACGGACAAGTTCCTGGTCCCGGAAAAGGGACAATTCAGAATCCATTTTCGCCAACTCTTCATCGTAGATTTTCGAATTAGCAAAGCCAATGTGCAGTTTTTTAACATTTTCCAATTGGTCGAGAAGCTGCTGCTTGGTGGCGGCGTACAATTGATGTTTTTGTTCGAGATGGCGGTTTTCCACCGCCGAAACCTCCGCACGAAGTTCCTCCCTGCGTTTTGGCCGCAGCGACCCATTAGAATTGATGATTTCCTTGGGCTGTTGGTTAGTGATTTCAGAAACCGTCACCGATTCCACAGGAACCGCAGGTATCCGGGTGAACTCAGACACAAGCATGTTATTTTCCACCGGGTCATCCATGCCCTGTCTCTCGTTACTTGCTTCTGGCTTCGCCTTGGCGTATTTTTCGGTGTACTCCCAATTACGAGGGGATTCTTGCTCCACCACCGCCTCGCTATCACTGTAGTCTTTGGTATCAATATCAAAATAGTCATCCTCTTCATCGGTATCGTCCGAACCTCCCATCCACGGGTTTCGTCGCCGCTTGCGCCCGAAATGGGTATCATGAAACTTTCGATCGAAGCCTTCCCGCTTAGTGTGGTTGCCGTAGTCGGTAAGTGACGCTGCTGCCAGTGCCACAATCATATCCACCCGAGGAAGCTTGGCATTGGCATCCATTAGCATGCCAAACACTTCATTCGCAGTTAGCGGTGCTCGTTCCGACCGCAACGGATACGGCATGAAATTAGCCGGCGGAAATGGTAACGGCGGGGCTACAATGTACTCCGAGTCATCCTCGTCTTTTGCGCCGAGTTTACTCTTATTCTGAGCACGGAAATATTTATCCAAGTTTTGCCGGAACTGGCCCATCGAATAAGGCAATTTATCGGCATTTACCACTGGGGGAGGAGGCCAGATAAACGGGATGGTGTACAACTCATCTGAAACATCCCCAGGGGGCACTGGCGGGGAAAAAATATCCAAAATGGCCCGGACCTGGTGTTGGCGCCGAGGATCGTCGTCGGCAACATAATTGGTAAAAAACTCGCTAGGAGTGTGAGGCGGCGGCACCAATGGGATAAAGTCTTTGGGGACATTATGCAACGCCGGCGCTGCATCCCGAGACCGAAGGTCGTCGACCCTAGGTTTCTTATTCGGGAAGGTCATAATGTGATGTGCGAATGAGAACCGATGGAACGATTGTGAATAAGTGGGTGTTGGGAGAGAAGAGGTGGGCACAACTAGCTACTTGTGGGAATAGTGTCGCGGGGAATTGCATTTATTTATCTTCTACTTTTTACAACGGTAGCAGTTCTTATGTGATATGTTAACATTGGTGATGGGTTATATCATGTTAGCTACCATACTAGAAAAGTGTCTGTGAAACAGGATCGCGGAAATTATCATTTTCTTCTTTTCCTATCTGTTCAGTTGGAGTTTTCTATGTAATTGTCAATATTGCCATTTTATGTTAGCCACCTTGGTTGCCAAGACAAGTGATTCTAACTACAATCGCACACGATACGTGACCAAAGTATGCTATGAATAAATCGGGAGACGGACAAGCCGGACAGGTTAAAACGAGGCAGAGCCAGAATGGTCAAAAGTAGATGTCGTTTTATTGTGCCCTTAATGTATTGTTAACTTGTGTTGAATACAGGTCAGTTTAAATGGTTACCGATTCCCGCTAACAGAGATAGCGCCACAGGCGACATTTCTAGTAGAGTGGTTATCATTGAACGCATAAGGTTATTTCATTCACGTTAGTTCCATTTGTTGTTGTTTTATTACCATTCAACTTTTAACACATGAAATGGTGGCCTCACGGAAACTGTTCCGTAATTAAGAAGCTTAATCATAAGCCGCAGACGCGTGTCACGGCTAATTAGTCAATAGCTCTACCGCAGACAACGGAACGATAAAAAACTGGAGAACATCACAGCAGCAAAACAACAACACTATTCTATAAATAAACTTTACATGTACTCACCACCACTACTCTACGCCACCCCATTCTATATCCGGCACCCGGTCCCGGCACCCGACCCCAGCACCACGCGGACCCCATAAATGTTCCAACAAACCCTATCCCACATACACCAACCCTAATACACCAACGCCATCTACAATCCTCCCTACCACCCCTTTCAAACAACAACATCATCTTTTTACCCCCATCCAATCTCGCAATATTGCCGCTCGTCATTCGCGCTGATTGTTTTTTGTTTCGACATTAGCAACACCTCCCGTTTCGAGGATCCCCGTGCACCCCCCGCCACCCTCCATTGAGTGATTTAGAAGACACTGGCATTCCTACGCGTTCGTGTTGACCTATCACCTAGACGATGGTCGCTCCCCCCCTATTTGACGCCAAGGAGTTGGTGTTAGCCAAAATGAGTGGGTACCCGGCGTGGCCGGCGTTTGTTATGCCAAAGGAAAAGATCCCGCCGCTGGTGTTAAAGGCAAAGAAAAAGAGTGCCGGTATCTGTGTGATCTTCATTCCCGACGGCGATTTCTACTGGATGAGTGAGAAAAACTTGGAGGGGTTGTCCCGGGAAAAGTTAAAGGAAAAGGTAGCCAAGATTCCCGAGCTGGCAAAGCGAAATAACAAGAAAAAGGGCGCCCGCACCAACAACGTCAACGAGGCGTTGTTGGCGGCGGAAAACCTCGAGTTTGACGTGTTTATTGAAACGGTATTTGACGAGGACGAAGACGAAGAGGATGACGACGAAGAGGACGAGGACAAAGAGGATGCAGAGGAAGAGGAGGATGCGGTGGAGGCACCCACAAAGAAGCGCCGCGGCCGCCAGCCCAACTTGCCGCCCAAGCGGCAAAAGACCAGCCCCGAGTCGGAAGAAAACACCGCCAACGGTGACAAGGAACAACTCAGTGACGAAGAAAAGCAAAAACAATTGTGGCAGTGCCGGATCAAACTCCAGCGCACCCTCATCCAGCGCAACCAGCCCACCACCCCCAAAGACACCAGTGGGCTCAAGCCGCCGTCGGCAGAAGAACTCAGCATGGCCCGGTTCATCATGAACCGCCTCCAAGACTTCCCCGTCACCACCGACTTGTTGCGACAAACCAAGATCCACAAGGTCCTCAAGTGCATCGTCAAGGACCCCGACTTGTCATATCCCGATCTGTTCAACTTGCACCAGCGCCTGCAAGAATTGTTGACTAAGTGGGACCCCCACATCCACGAATTGAAAAAGGAAAAGTAATTCCGCGCTAACCATCGTCGCCGATGTAATGATGTATTATATGACCTAAACGTAATGGACCCTAGTTGATCATAGGCCCCACTTGTATAGATTCCCACGTTATCACTATATTCTCAAGTTGCTAACAAATGGCTGACAATACCCTTCTCCCATTGGTGGCGGGCGCTTGGCAGCTGATTTAGAGTATAATGCAATGTCCCATGGTTCAATCTAATCACCTTTAACTAGATAACCCTAATTTCCCCCACAGGGTACGGCACTATTGATCCGGGTAACTGGTAACTCATCGCGCGACCGTTGCTAAGGCGGGGCGATGATGGCGATGGGAACGGCTTGATTTACGGGGAAATGACGGGGAAAACGTGATTATTTTGGCCAACGGGGGCGGCGGCGCCGGGGTTTTCCTGGTTGTTGCTGTTGGAACGGGCGGTTTGACCGGCGTACGCCAGGTCACGTGATCTACTCAAATTAACCTCCTGCACACAGCCGCGCGCTGCCAACCTGATTTTTCATGAAAACTTTTTTCCATCTCCATCATCAACTCAACGACAATGGCTGAAGAAGACGTATGTGCCATGCCTCGGTGATCCAGCGTCCGGATCCCCACCCCTACGTGACTACTAACATCCTAGCACCACTTTGAAACCGCCGATGCCGGTGCCGCCTTGACCTTCCCCATGCAATGTTCCGCTTTGAGAAAGAACGGTCACGTTGTCATCAAGGGCAGACCCTGTAAGATTATCGACATGTCGACCTCGAAGACCGGTAAGCACGGTCACGCCAAGGTCCACTTGGTTGCCACTGACATTTTCACTGGTAAGAAGTTGGAAGATTTGTCTCCCTCCACCCACAACATGGAAGTCCCTAACGTCGTTAGAACCGAATTCCAATTGTTGGACATTGACGACGGGTACTTGTCGTTGATGACCGCCGACGGTGACACCAAGGACGACGTCAAGGTCCCTGAAGGTGAATTGGGTGACAAGATCCAACAAGAATTCGACGAAGGTAAGGACTTGTTGGTCTCGATCATCGCTGCCATGGGTGAAGAAGCTGCCATCTCCTACAAGGAAGCCCCCAAGGGTAACTAAACAGTTCTGTAATATATGGATTGCGAAGTCATCTGTAGTGTCCCGTAGAAAAAACAACAACCGAGAAAACCACAACCGAGATTTTTTATGGCGTCAGCTGACTCAGTATAAATGCCGTAGTTTTGACACAAACCAAAAAATTAGGTTCCTTAGGTGCCACGCCTCCTTAACTCTGGCACACCCGCTCGAGGCGTTGGCTTATAGTCTCACGCTATTAGTGGACCCTAGCTGCGTGGGGTCACCTGACCTGCGGTACCCCTGAGTATAACGCTGCATGTGCACCGGTAGCCGTTTACAATCACGCGGATCCACCCAGGCAACCGTCCGGTGGTTGCTATAATCCAGTTATTGGTCAACTGCTGCGGTTGTGTTGTAGTGTAGCAATCATGACATTGCCTGCACACAGCCAGCCATCCTCACCAAAAGTCAAGGAGGTTTACCTAAATCATCAACCCTAATCGGGCAATCCCAATTGGTAATGTTGGTCGCCAAGCAGGACATTAAAATGTACTGTGGAGTTGCCTCATCTTCCGCTCCTCTCCGATTGTTTATCCGTGCTGACGCTAACGAGACCGCTTCCATGGACCAGCCTCGCCAGCAACCTACCAATGATTTCTCCTTACTGACACCAGCAACTGTGTTATTGTACGTGGCATTGGCGGTGGGTATCTTTATTACCTTTTGTTTTATATTCTTCACTTTCAGGTACTTTGTCCGGGCAAAATACGGGCTACATGTCTATGGGTTGGCTAGGAGGCGGGTGGGCTTTCCGGTGGGAGAAGGAGCTGATGCCCAGTGGGAGTTTATAACCAACCACCGGGAATACTTGGTGGCCCAGCTACATCTGCGGTTTATCACCCACCACGGCCAATTGGTCACCCCCCGTGGTGGGCGCCGACGGAACAACCGGTTTGCTAAAATGAAAAAGTTGACAACCTCCCAGGTGGAAGAGTTGTTTCCCGAAAAGACCTATAGAAAGTGGCTGCAGACCGATGTCGACGATGCTGCCAGCGAAATGATTGTCGAGGAGGTCCCCACTGCAGAGGCCCCCGATATTGGCGGCAAGACTGTGCCAGTGAAGGAGGTGGCAGTGACCGAAGAGCTTCGGTACAGCACCAACATGTGTGCCATTTGCTTAGAAGGGTTCGAAGACGACGATTGTGTGCGCGGGCTCTTGTGTGGTCACCCGTTCCACAAGTCGTGTGTCGATCCTTGGCTTACTCGCCACCGAGCATGCTGTCCCTTGTGTAAGCGGGACTACTACCAACGGCAGCAGGAAGGAAACACTGCTGCTCCAGATAATGCCCTGGACTATTCCATTGATCTTGAGGCGTTTCGGGATGATCCCGACGTACGGATGTTGTTGACGGAATTGATCCCTCCTCAAGAAAGGGTTGACCACTTAATGAGAAATCCCCGAGTACAGGAGCTTGGGATTGAATCCAGGGCGGAAGCCGCGGCTACGGTCAAGTATGGCCACTTTCTCAAGCGGCTATGGTGGATGTCGATGGGGATTTCGAAGAACGATTTGAAAAACTGGGTTTTCTTGCAAATCTACCAATCTGAAATTAACGAAGCCGAGGGAACGGAAATGAGAGATATGACGGAAGTGTCAGTTGAAGCCACTCATCGCAGTGGCACGGGAGAGCCGGGGATGACTACAACCACTACAGGTGACGCTAATCAAGATGTTAACGAAGAAAGAAACGATAATGGCGATAGTGACAGTGTGAGAAATGCGAGGGAAGTGGCAGAGGCAATTCGTCCGCCCCAGCAAGCTCACACTCATTTGTCGCTGGCACCACCCGAAGAATCTGCCGCCATTGCTGCTGCTCGGCTGGCATTGATCCATCACCGGGTATAGCATGTAGATAACGATACTGTAAATTAATAATATTAATAGGAGTGAAGTAAATCACTGTGGGAAGTCATCAGAAATAACTGGGAGAAATAACTGGGAAAGAAAATTGAGTGCAAGGGGTTGTGTATCCGGTTTGACAACTGTTCATGCGACGGTTCCAAACTAGAATTACCCCCCCCCCCTACTCCATATATACATTAACCGACTAATCTATATATTTTGAATGCCTTTAAAGCATACACTATACAACTATTCTTACCAATACTCTTTTTGCCCACTCACGGGTTTAAACTGCACTTTACCCTAATCTTACCACTACTATTATATCCTCAAACGGAATAAAGCACACACTTTACCACGATTTTATCCACTACTCATTCTATCCCATAAGTACCCCCCGTCTTCTAATATCCTTCATTGTAAGATTTTATAAAACGTTTATTGTTCCGGTTTAATTACTCACTCGTCCATACCCACGCGTCCCACCCATGCGCTACCTCCAAGGGTTACTCCTCATCATAGCCGCAGTAACGGCTATAGAGTTTGACTTGATCAATGACCAATCAAATATGACCATCGGTGGCGACGACCCCCTGCTATTTTGGGGGCCGTACCGCCTGGGTAACTACTTTGCATTGCGCCCACAACTGCCGTGGTCGTTACTTCTGGGGCTCATGTGGTTTTCCCTCAATGACTACCAGGGCATCGGAAATATCCGCCATAGCTACGACCAGGGGGATGCGTCTATCAAGAGGGCCAATTGGGTCAAGTACGACCCGAGGGTGGGGGGTCGTCAAGTAATTGATGATGACCAGGCCCATTACACGTTTGTTATTGATTATATCAAGTCCAATGACGGCCAATCGTGGGTGGCAGACATCACTGCCACTCCACACAAGGGATTTGAGTCCAGTGAAATCGCATTGGTGTGGTATTCTGGTCTCGAAGGCACCAAAGACGACGAGTTTGAACTGGGCAAAACAGGCTATATTGACCTGGCTGCTGTGGACACCGATTCCCAAGTAAAACTTCGGGGGATCCTGACGGAATTGGGCATGTTTGATTTGACGGTGGTGAAAAAAGGCAAAACTCCCAAGGTCGACTCCGACTACGGGTTTGAACAGTTTGTTCCTGGCTTTCACCATTTATCCCTCAATGTGCCTGATGGGAACGTGTGGCAAGCCAAGGACATTTTTGCTACCTTGATCCAAGAACTGGTGGAGCAACTTATTCCGGAATTACAAAAACAAGAAAAGCAGGTGTCTCCTCACCAACTATACATTTTGCGTGATTTACACCATTACCAAGGTAATATGCATTATATCCAAGGTATCTACACGGGCAAGGCACAAATGGTGGTGACGTTCAATTCTCAACTCACCCCCGAATCGGATCAGTTTTCTTCAGAAAACATTGGCGATCGAACCAAACAGGTTCTTAAGCAAGTGGATTCCAAGTGGAAGCAACACTTTGAATTGCAACCGCCGTTCACTCTGAAGAGCTACCAGAAATTCGCCCAGGAGTGTGTTTCTGGTTTGCTTGGAGGTCTCTCATACTTTTACGGCGACCAATTGGTGGATCGCGTCACCAATATTGATGACGCCGACGACGAAGGGGCGGCAAAGACGCTTGTGGGTAAATTCGAAGGTCCATATGAATTGTTGACGTTGGTTCCTCTGCGTCCCTTTTTCCCGCGTGGGTTTTATTGGGACGAAGGGTTCCATTTGTTGCCTCTTCTCGATTACGACCCGAAGTTGGTGATGCAAGTGTTGACGTCATGGTTCGATTTGATGGACGACGATGGCTGGATTGCCCGCGAACAGATATTGGGACCAGAAGCCCGCAGCAGAGTGCCGCTGGCGTTCCAAGTTCAAAGTCCCGAAATCGTCAACCCACCAACACTCATGTTGGCATTTGTATTTTTGCTTGAACATTTGGAGGGCAGCGAATTGGAAGGAACGGTTATTTCGTTGGACGAGTTCCACCATGTTTACCCCAAGTTGAAAAAGCACTTTGACTTTATTCGAACCACGCAAATAGGTCTCAAAGACGAGCTCGAAAGAGACGCCCAAGGGTACCGGTGGAGAGGGCGCACGCCTACCCACTGTCTTGCCAGTGGTCTTGATGACTACCCCCGTCCTTTACCGATGGATGTGGGCGAACTCCACGTTGACTTGCTTAGTTGGGTGGGGGTGATGGCAAGATCGCTCAAGCTCATGGCCCACCATTTGGATATTCCTGCCGATCAACGTAAATTTGGGGATTTTGAGCGTCAAGTGAAACAGGACTTGGTCAGCCTTCACTGGAGTGAACAAGAGGGGTGTTTCTGTGATGTTACCGTAGACGAAGACGACGAGGACGAGTTGGTGTGTCATAAGGGATACGTTTCGTTGATGCCTTTTCTCACCAAGCTTCTTGATGTCGATGACCACGCAAAGCTTGAACATATCATCAAGGTGTTGTACGATCCTGAACAATTATGGACAGATTATGGCATTCGGTCGTTGAGTAAGTCCGACCCTGAATATGGCACCGGGGAAAATTACTGGAAATCCCCAATTTGGATTCAAATGAACTACTTGGTGCTTGACCTGTTGCGGTTTTATTACCCTCATGTCGACGGACAGCTTCAAACCACGTTTGAACTGGTATACCAGAAGTTGAGGGTGAATGTGGTGAAGAATGTGTACCGGCAATGGAAAGAACTGGGGTATGTTTGGGAGCAGTACGATGATACCACGGGTCAATTCAAGGGGGCAAAGAACTTTTTGGGGTGGACGTCGCTGGTGGTGTTGATGATGCAAATGCCAGAACAATTGAGATAGATAGATTTTTTAGAACAGTTTACTACAGTAGATGAAAGAAATGGATTCGTCAACTACACACATCCCGTTAATTATCAACTGTTCGCAGCCATTTTCCGGGGTCACAGGTGATTTCCGAGGAAGGTACTTACGAGACGGTCATTTCCGAGACAGTATCATGCGTTTGATGGTGGCCGTATCAGGAGGCGTTGACTCGATGTATATGGCTTACAAATATCGCCACCTACGTCCTCTAGCCGTCACTGTCGACCATGGTCTCCGAGATGGCTCTCACGAGGAGGCCATCGCAGTGGGAGAGGTGGTGAAACAGTGGGGTCTTAACCATAAGGTGGTAAAGGTGTCAGTTGCTGGAGATGGTTTGGCACTCGAGGAAAATGCTCGAATTGCTCGTTACAAAGGATTACTTCTGGTGATTGACGAACACCAAGTAGATCGGGTGATGGTTGCTCACAATCGTGAAGATCAATTGGAGACCTTCTACATGAGGCTAGTACGGGGATCATCGTTGTTTGGGTTACGGGGATTATCTCTGCAGGCACCGTTTCCAATCACCCACTCCCGTCCAGTTTATATCGATCGCCCTTTACTTGACACATCAAAACGAGAAATTTATCGGTATATGACAAAAAATTGCCTTCCATGGTTTGAAGACTCCACAAACAAAGATCCATCCCTTACAATGAGAAACAGGGTCCGACTGTTGTTGGCAGAGCGACCTCAGTTGTCGGAAAGTTTGGAAGCTTTACATAAAGAAGTGGTTGAAATGAATACTATGCTTGACACAAAGGTGACCGCCTTGAGAAATATCGTTGATATCACCACCGACTATGCCCTAGGTCGTGTTGATATCAACAATCTTCCTAACGTCGACGATGATGTCCTCACCAGGTTTTTGTTTTACACTCTTTATCCTATAAGCAGCTCGCCCAATTATCCATGGCTATATACAAAATTTTCCTCATTGACGTCAAGAAAAGGCACTGGGACTGTTGCCAATCTAAAGGTGGTGTTTAATAACACCTCAATCCAGGTTAGCCAACAACCAAAAGTCAGAGGGCAGACCCATCGCCAATTGCACCCGGAGTTATTTGATAACCGTTTTTGGGACTCTAGTGGGACTCTTGTGGTATATGACCACTGCCTATACCCCGTGACACCGCCATTGGTAGCTGGTCCTCATTTAAATGGCGCTGCTGCCACATTTGAAGATGGAAAAATTACAGGCTTTCCTCGATTAAAACCAAAACATAATATTTACCCATAGCGAGATTTACGCAATTTCTGTGAAACCGACTTCCAGAGTTTTGGTAAGGGAGTCAAAATGATATTCCACAGGAAGTCGAAGGATGATTCTGACGATAGGTACAGACAATCAGGAGAAACTAGCCTTATAGGAGGAGTTTTATTCACAGGAGTAGACATTTGTGGAGGGGTTACAGGAGTAGCATTAATATCGACAGCATCATCACCCCATAGTTGACAGTAGAGACGATCAACTTCAGTGATAATAGATTTATCATCCCAATGGCAGCTGTAAATATTTAACCAAAGAGATTCAAACTCGGCGTCACAAGAGGGGAGAGTGAACAGAAACAGGTTGGTGGTGTCAAGAAATGGGTTGGCCGAGCTATCCATGGTGGGGTGCGAATTAATGGTGGCTAATAGTGAGATGAAAAGTAGTAGGTACAAAAGAAAAGTTTTACTTTTTAGGTTTATCATCATATCCCGACAACGTTTTAAAAATTGCTTTATGATAACAAAGAAAAAACGACAACTGCAGGACTCGAACCTGCGCGGTCAGAGACCAAGTGATTTCTAATCACTCTCCTTAACCACTCGGACAAGTTGCCACTATGATTTAAGTTGACTTATTCACATATCACTATCGTTTATTTCTTTTGTGCATTGGTGTATGATGTATAGCGAAACTCGCATTGCAGGTAACATGCAAGTGGCTGTGTACAGAGGTAGGAAAGAGTTGAGAATCAAACCTTACATCTCTAAAATTGTGAGTATAACATTCACTTTTGTTTTAATTGTATACACAAAACGCTCAAGATGGCTGTCCAAGTCCAACACTATACTTCCATAGATTTTCAATAGAAACAAATTTTCCCGTGTCTCCAGTTCCACATTTATTGGCTAACTTCTCTTGTGCTGTTTGGTAAAGTGACCTTTCAGTAAATCGGAACCTAATTATTGTTGAAACTATCGAGACTAATGTTAAAACCACAATCAACACAAAAACTTTAGCTTGCTTAATAGAAATCCTGGTCCACTAACCTCAACAGCACTACTTTTGAAACCGTTAGAATCGGAAACATAATCAGACCCACCAGAACTCGAATCAGTATTTCTAGGAACATGTTGAAAGAGCTACAGCCAATCTTGTAAATATACTAGAACTTCCTGAGGAGACAGAAACTCTCGAACCTAGATTACACACCATTCAAAAGGATCTTTTGTAGATTGTGAATTTTAATATTTTATGGCTGAAACTATTAGCAAATCACGTTTCAAGCTCTTGAAGATTTCAATCGAAGATAAAAATAATTACCAAAGATTGAGATTTAATTGGTTGCGGCCAACCTTTTCTTCCAATTGCCCTCAATTGTACCCGATCGAGTTGACTCACTTTTATTCCCAACACGACCTTGCGCGGAAACCATGCTGAGACCGTTTGTTACGGGGCACGAAGAACTCATCCACGATGTTAGATACGACTATTATGGTAAACATCTAGCTACGGCATCTTCTGACCAACACATAAAAGTGTTCGACCTTGCTCCCAGTGGACTGTGGGTACTCAATGACCTGTGGAAGGCTCATGATGCACTGGTGGTCAAACTCACTTGGGCCCACCCCGAGTTTCTGCAACTGAATATTCTTGCTAGTTGTTCCTATGATAGAACGGTAAAGATTTGGCAGGAACAGTGCGATGAACTCCACGGTTCGGGACGGCGGTGGATCCGGTTGGCAACGCTTGCGATTGAAAGTTATGGGCCTATCTATGACGTTGTATTCGCCCCCTCACACTTAGGGTTTAAACTTGGATGTATTGGTCTGGATGGAATTGTGAGGATTTATGAACTGATGGAACCTCTGGATTTGACATCGTGGGCTCTTACAACCGAAATTCCAATTTTGCTGCAAAACCTCCCTGCCAAGACGCTTCAGCTGACGTTTTCCATCGAGTGGTGTCCAGCTAAGTTTACCCCCACGGAAAAGTTTATTGTTGTTGCTCTTGACCAGGCGTTTATTTTCCTGGGACCCCCGGAGACTGATCATATTGATAACGACGGTTCTACAGGCGATAGCTCTACTGTGGCTTACCGAAAGATTGGCATGCTTCCTGAGCACAATGGGCTTATTCGGCTGGTTTCGTGGGCTCCATCAATGGGACGGCTGTATCACCTTATCGCCCTGGCGTGCAAGGACGGGTTTGTGCGGATATTCAAGGCAATTGATGTGCCCAATGGTGACCTCAAGATTGAGTTGCTAGCCAGATTGGCAGATCATAAGAGTGAAGTGTGGCGGGTCCACTGGAATAACACTGGCACAATCTTGCTGAGTGCTGGCGATGACGGAAAAGTACGGTTGTGGAAGTGCAATTATTTGAGTGAGTGGAAGTGTATGAGTGTGATAAATCTGAGTAATCGGCTGGAAAACCGCATTGTTGAAGATCTGTCCACTGATCATTAAAAATGAAAACAAACGAAAATCGTTGTGATTACGAGTTAATGTAAAAATAGCAGGTGTTCAAAAAAGGAGTTGATATAGAGAGTAATAGTTAGGAATCATGAAATAAACGTAATGTCCGCTTTCCAATCAACACATTAGCACAGGCATAAATTGATTAACCTAACTAACATTGTCATTTATTCGCTAGTCTCAGGTTGCACCATTTACAACTTTGCCAACGCTTGCTGGTTGGCATCAAACTTCTTAAAGTATTCATCCACCAAAGGAAAGTCCTTGGAGTACTTTCTGGCCAATTGGCCCAAGTGAGCCTCATCAGGACCATCAGCGATTCTCAACGTCCGGCCAAAGGCGTACATTCTCGACAAGTCGCAATCTTGGGAAACCCCTTCAGCACCAAACATTTGGATGCCCCAGTCCAAAATCTTGAGAACGGTTCTAGGGGTCTCGATCTTGGCCATGGCAATGTCTTGTTGGGCGGCTTTGGCTCCAGCAATATCGATGTGGTGTGCAGCGTTAAGTACAAACAACCGACACTTTTGAATGTCAATCTTTGCCTGGGCAAATGCGTTCAAAAACAGTTCCCGCTTCGCCAACAGCTTACCGAAAATCACCCGATTGTTAGCCCGTTGCACAACTCTCATCAACGCAAATTCCCCGAGGCCAATCATCCGCATACAGTGGTGGATCCGCCCCGGGCCAAGTCTTGATTGGATGATTTCAAACCCTTGGCCAACTTTTCCAAGAATCACGTTGGGCATTTCTTCGGCCAGAACTTCGTAATTTTTGAAATCGATTTCACAGTGTCCATGGGGAGCATCATCATAGCCAAATACATTCAATGGTCTAATCACCCGCGCCTTACCCAGGGCAATCGCCTTCTCGACATCAAGCACCAAGAGCGAGTGGTTTCGGTAGACATTATCTTTGGAGTCAGAAGTCTTCAACATCGTCAACCACACCTTGCACCGGGGATCGCCCGCCCCCAGGGCAAACCACTTGACGCCGTTAATTACATAATTGCCCTTTTCGTTCAATTTGGCGGAGCAAGAAATATTGAGAGCGTTAGACAGCGAGGTGCCCTTTTCCGTCATCAAAAACGCCGACCGAATATCACCATTCAACAACGGCTTGAGGTAGCGGTCCTTTTGCCACTGGGTGCCATACTTGGCCAAAATCTCCATATTCCCAGTATCCGGAGCATTGGTGTTGGTGGCCTCCGGCGCAACATGACATCTTCCGAGGTATTGTGCCATCAACCCATATTCCAAATTGGTATAGCCTGCCCCTTCAGCGTAATCCTTCAGTAAGAACATATTCCACAACCCCAATTCCTTGGCCTTGGCCTTCAACTTGTCAGTAATTTCCGGAGTTTCCTTCCACCGTTGTCCATCGGTCCGGACTTGATTCCAGTAGATTTCATCAGCAGGGGCAGCGTAGGTATCCACAAAGTCCTTGGTCTTTTGGATGGCTTCAATCCCGCGAGGAGACAACTTTTCATAGAAAATGGCGGGGATATCGTCTTTGATTGACATTGCAATTTTAAATTTACACGCTAGGGAGAATAGCGATTTCTTATACCCCACACATCGGCGTTTATGTACAGGATCGCGCCCTGACCGAGGTATCAATAGTATCTTGGTACAGGAGCAATTGATTTGTGGCGGGGGCTGTTTTTAAATGGTTACGGGAGGAGTGAAAATAATGAAAAATATGAATCCTGCAATTATTATATTAGGCGATTGGTGGTAATGGCACGGCACGGTAAATTTTCTCCTCGCATCCGGGGCTAGATTAACCTATATTCGAAGAACGAGTGCTGGTTTATATACCGATGGTAGCGGAGGTTTGCTTAGTAAGCGGTTAAAGTTTGATCAACAACGATTACATGCAAACTTACTAATAACTTCGCTTAGGACAGATGTTGCCTCTCGTTAACAAATTCCAATGTGTGCTCCAAAATACGGAGCTGTTTATCCACAGATTCCAAGTGGCGTTGAAACTGTTCCACAACCTCTCCGTGGCCAAATCGCGCTTCTGTCCGGTTGACCACTTTTTCCAACTTCGTCTGGGCTTGTTTTAGTTCTCCGAAATTAACCGCAATCTCGCGATCGAGCTGTTGGTCGATTTGAGCGTTGACAGCATGGATGGTGTCGATCTTATCCACTAGGGGGGTTGCCATAGAGTTTGATTCCACTAAATGGCCGATTGTAAACTGTAGCTGTCTTGAGTATGCCAACAGTCGCCGTAGATGTTCCAGTTGTGCTGTTTTGGCCTCATTGATGAATGAGTGTTTGGACATGATAATGAGGAGTGCGGATTTCGGAAAACAACTGGGGTGGTGTACAATTGGAATTGTATGGTTGACGTGACCATTATATCCGGTATTTCCCGTGTGGTTCGTTTTCTAGGTTAAAGTTGTCGATAATGCTCACTTTTTGCGTTGTTTTTTTTGTTGTCATTTTGTTATACATTTGCACAGTCCCCATTTCCATCTAACAACCATCAACGCGTTGATAACAAATTAATAACGCGTGATAATGATTCGCGTGAGTGCGGGCAAACCCACATCAAAATAACCAATTATTTCATGTTGACTGTTTTATCAAATCTCTTTCGTCCTTTAGTTTCCTCTGTTCTCCTCTTTCCTACATTATTTGCTACCTTCACCATCGCCTGCTACGCTACACCTCTTCTCATCGCGTGCGTCTCGGATCATCATGTGGCCACACAAGGCGGCCCTAGGAAGTCGACTAAACTATGGCGTTGATGGTGAAGCACTCGTTCTGGTCCTGGGTAGAGGAAAGGGTGCTTCTGTCTCTACATCGTCGGTACGGCGACGACATGAACTGTCCACTTTTGTCTATACCGAATCCCATTCCCGTCAGCTAAGACCTCCATCCATCGCCAAACCCATTCCAAGAAAAAGTCTGAATAATACACTTGCATCACCCTCGGTAACTGCGCTGATTCCCAAGCATTTATTAGATGGGCTTAAAGACGAAGATGTGCTGGTCCGAGATGACGTTTCCCTGTGGGTGGTTAATCATCTGGACTTTGACGTGGTCAATCCTGTGGATATGAACAAGCTCGTGGTGTACACTTTGGATGGTGTGATGTACGTGGCGGTGGCGGTGGGCTCGATTCTTCACACGTGCCGTCTTCACACCCGGAACGAGAGTTTTGGGGCAGTGACGGTGGAAGTGCCGTACAAACTAGCGAGCTCACGGCGTATAGAGTTCAATGATCCCATTGAACAAGTTCGGGTCGATAATATGGCCAATAGCAATATCATTTCCGTGAGATGCCAACACCTGGTCTACGTGCTCACGCCAAATGACAAGCGGGGGGCAACGATGAAGTTTGAGACACTGTGCAATAGGAGTTCTAACGTAGTGGTGTCTCCTCTGGGAAAGGTGGCGTTGGTGGAAACCACGGGAAAGGTGAAAATCTTTTCTCTCGGAGGAAAAGAGGAATATTCTGGCCAGATCGAAGCCGACGAGTTGTCTAGTTGGAAAATGGCCCTCTGGCAGGGCTCAAATTTGTATGTGGCATCCCGCCAGACGCTTTCTGTGATCAATAACGGCGAGTTAGTTCTTTTGGCGATGTTTCCCGCGTGGCTGATGATCATGACAATGGCGCTAGGCCCCAACAACTCTCTTTTGATCTTGACCTCCAAAGAATTGATCTGGTTTATTGGTGATTACCGGGTTCTCAGTTGGGAAGTCAGTTTTAATATCGAAACCATCGTCCAGATGGTAATTATTCCCCATCTGAACGATTTGGGGTTTTCATGTATGGTTGTGGTAAAGGATATGACGATTGTGTATACTCTAGGCTGGCACCAAGGCCGTCCGCTGTCGCTTTACGATCCCTATCTAGTGGAGCAGTGGCCCCTTCCTTTGCTGGACCTGCTTTCGTGGTACCCATTACTGGGCGAGGTGTCGGCTGGGGCTGTCTTTTGTAGAAATCCTAATGGGGCGGTGGAAGTGTGTATCACCTCAGAAATGTCCATATTCTCCGATGCTAGGCCACAGCTACCTCCCCCAGTGAAATACCGACGTTCTCCGTATAATCTCCTGCGGCTCCAACTGCTAGTGCCTCCTTCGATCCCAATAGGTGAAAAGGAAGAGGAAGCCATTCGAGATTACGCAAGTAAGATGTGTGAATACGCCGATAACGCCACCGACGATGCGGTGAAGATTGTTGAGGATATTACTCCGGTGCCTAGCGTTTCTAATGTCGAAGAAATGGACGAAATGTTTAATCAAATGAGAGAATACTTTTCCAGTAAGGATTTAAAAGTATACGTGCCAAACTCTCAGTGGTTCCGCAATCGTCAAGTTGAAGATGAACAAACAAATGGGGTTGTGAGTAAGTTTTTTGCCGACAATCTGGGCCGATGGGAACCATCCACCTTGGTTCGGCTTGTTACCAGTCTCTCGAGAGTGATTCTGGATGAAGGGGTGAGGAAACAACGGCGGGTAACAGAAGAAGCTGAAGACAATGCCAGCGATTCCGTGAAACAGCTCTTGGCACAGTGGGATGAAGATGATCTTGAGTTTATTGATGAAAAGTCGATAAAACAACGGTATGCAGAAGCCACCATCCCTTCGTCTATGCCTACAATTAAGTTGACCCAATCCCAGGCACCTATCTCGGATATTGAATCACAGCCCATGAGATCGCAGAAACGTACCCAGCCCAGTCAAGGGAAAAAGAAGAAAAAGAAGAAGAAGAAGGGGGGGTTTGCATAGCATAGCATATAATAGGTTTACACTTGTAATATAAATGAACATTTACACATTGAGGCGACGAAGAACGTTAATGGACTACGACACTTGACAACGGCAACTGACAACAGTATGGACAGGTCGGCTACGTACGAGGGTGCAAGAATATAAGTATATAGAGTCTTTCTTAAGATCTAGTCTTTTTCATTTTTCCCTACGTCGTAGGTTCGAATCTTCGATTCCACTCCAATTCGTTCATTCGCACTGGTTCGGTCCAACAATAGTAAAAAGTACCATGATCAAAAAGGAGCCGCCACGGCCAAACCAAACGCGTCTCAACCCGTCCACACGCGTAGGTACGCCAAACCCAACACCATATATAAGCCTGGGTCTCAATCCTCGAACTACCACCTCCCAAGCAGCGTTCAATAAGCTTCCCATCGTGGAGCAGGTGAGCAAATTTGAAGATATTCTTAAGGAACTAAGTGCCAACATTAGTTTATTCAAAGAGGATGGACTTCCTCTGTTGGTAGCCGATCTAATTGCTGTCAACGATGACTTACGACTAAAAACTACAGACTTGGAAAAACATCGACAATTGGGGGACCAGATCCGTCAACTTCAACAGCAGGGGGACGCGTATAGCCTACAGTCAAATCATATATTAAAAGAGCTTATCCAGTGTCGGGAACAGTTGAAGAAGCTCCCCAGGCATTCCTCGGAACCGCTACTTGATGCCGCGGACGACAAGCCCCGTCGCCCGGCGGCAGCAGTGACCCAGGGACTCATAAACAATCCCCCGGATATGGAAGAAGTGTTACGGTATGCGATGAAGCTTTCCAAGTTCACCAAGGCGCCACCGACAATGGCAAACATGCAAAACCAAATCCACCCCAATAATTACATCTGGCCCGCCGAAGACGCGTTGCGGCGGGGGATGCTTGCTATGGTTAGTTTGAATCCAAACGAGGTGATAAACAACGAATTGGGAGTGTCTGATGACCCGCATCCCCAGGTGGAGCCCGAGGAAAAGCCACAGGAAAACCAAGTTGAGGAAAAGCCGCGCCGGGGTTCGTTTGGCGGGTACGGTGGCGACGCCCCCGCCAAAGAAGAAAAGAAGGAAGAAGATTTAGATTTGGACTTGTTTGACCCGGAAGATGACTTTTCCGATTGAACACGTGTCGGCAACACCTAACCACCAATCTCAATTAGGAACACCATTTAATAATAATATTGACAGGTGCACGCCTCATACTATTATCTACACCGTTCAGGTTTGGTTCTTTTAACTATGTTTGTTGTTTGGTTTTGAGTTCTCATGCCACTCCAAAATGGCCCTGTTCCTATACAAACATTCTCCTAGTTAGTTTGTTAATTATTTAGTGCCATCTATAGCATTGCATCGATCCCATAATAACTTATCGATGCATGATGCCCGTCAATCCTTGCAGCTTGTCAAATGCAGCCCGGCTTACGACAGCCTATTTGAAAATTCAAGGATATTGACTCATAGCAGATTCATTCCTGCTATGGGGCAAAATATTGTCCAATTGTTCAAAAATTTCTTGTGGACCAACATGTGATTAACGGCCACGGCAGCCCCTTTTCCTATTATTATTTCCGGCAGAGTACACGTCGAATATGCATAATCTTCCCTGGTTGTAAGCGTATCGAAACGGCTGGCGGAAAAGGATAAGAGCCAGTCACGTGGAGGAATTAAGATCATGCCTCGACCCAAGCGAGGTAACTGTCAGAATTGCCGACGGTTGAGGATCCAGGTATGTATGGGGAATGTGTATTAATTTTTCTAACATTAGTGTGACCTAGTTCGTCCCAGCTGTGAGTACTGCATTTCCACCAGACGACGCTGTGTGTACGAATCTGTTGGGGCCAAGGTGGCCAAGCCGTCCACTAGTAGTGCGGGTGGCACCCCTAGACTAGGGGTCCTTTCACCACTGCCCCGGTTTGCCCTGGAGCTTACTCGTCGTATTTACAGCACCCAGTTCAATTTGACGGGACTTGAAATGCTGTTGGTGGACCAGTTTCGCCGCACGAGGAATTTCAGTGGAGACGATAAACATGCCATGTTTGGACGAATATTGTTTGAAGAATTCCCACGGCTGAAGAATGTGCGTATGGGGGTGGTGGCGTATATGGGGTTGATCATTGTCAATAATAATAATCCCGAGTTGCTTTGTGGTGCGGCTAAGGATTCAGACCCTCCTCCTGGAATTGTTGCCATTTTTAAGCATAGCATTGTCAAGTTTAACTATATTGTCAATTTAGTGCACCAATTGTTAGTGAAGGTTGCATCAGGGGAGGCGCTGCAGCGGGATTTCACCGACTTTCTAATTCTGCATACATTTTTGTTGCTGGCGTTGTGGGCATTGCCGTTTTTAAAAATTGTTGATTTTGATCACTCGGGCAATGACTTCTTGTCGATCATTATCGGAGCCCGTCATACCCTTACAACGGTGTTTGTCTCCAACCAGTACCTGCCCATTCTCAAGTGGTGCTTGGGGATTGTTGAGGAGTATGGTGGGGATACCGATATTCTGCCATGGTACAGGCCCTACATAGACTACATCGACCACCAGTCCGATGAAAATGCGGCGATGTATTCCAGTGTTTTCCGTGCATTGAACCATCTGTGGTATCGTGGCTGTGTCACCAAGTTTGAAGTGGCAGTGTCCCGGGTTTTGTTTTTCGTGGAAAGCAAGTTTTTCAAACTCGTGTATGACAAGGATTTTTTGGCGTTGACGGTTCTCAACCTCTTCGTTGCCCAAGCAGAGCTTCTTGGCTTTGAGACGAATCATCCAGGTAGAATCAGCTATATGGAATTTTACCGGCAGTACAACTTTGATGAATTTGGTCGGTGGTTCTTTGAGCAAGATGCTCACCTCTATTCCGTGTTGATACAGAAGAAGTTTAAAAGGCGTACTTTTGAAGGGTTGTTTGAGTTTGACCCCACTGTTCTCGACAGCATGATATAATTACATGATATTGTTAGCATTTACTTCAACAAAAAAAAAATTGCTGCACTTTTATTTTTGAATGTGCATGGTGGTCTATTTAAAGTTCACTTTTGTGTAATTAGCGGTGAACCAAGATTTGACTAATGAGTAGTATAGTAGGAGATGAAAAAAGAAAAGACATTGGCAAGTTTGCGGTTCAGAGAAAGGAAACTAAAAAAGGGAATGTTGTGATGAAGTCACTGATGATGGCTCTCGGTTGCATTGGCGATGAAACATGGGGTTCAGTTAGGCGGTACATACAAATCGTAATTGCGATGGAAACTGCGGGATTCAGTTAGGTGGTAAAATCATGGTTTTACCAGTTGGGTGAAAACTACAGCATTTTATGATTGATATTGTTTCTGTAAAATACAAAATTCTTGAAGCCATGAATGTTTATAATAAGCTATTTCTTTAAGCTTAGCTTCAACTTGATTTTAGGTTTCTTGGGCTCGTCACTCTTTGCCTCGGCCTTTACTTCTTCACTCGTTACAATGTTATTATCGGAGGAATTGCTAACATCTGGTTCCGCGACTGCCTGTGTAGATTCTTCGCCGTCTACTAGGTCATCGTTGCTGATGAGAGTTTCCGTTTCGACATCTTCATCCATATCCATTTCCGTTGGCTCCTCCAAAGGTTCGGCAACAACAAGTTCTTCAACTTCCATGGACTCTGGAATTGGTTCAGACTCCTCCTCATGGATTTCAGAGATTTCAAAACGAACAGAACGTTTGGTTTCAGAATCGTCGACGATATCGATTCGCTCGTCGTTTTCTTGTACCTCCGCTTCCTCAAGGATATCTTCCACGTCATTGTCCTTTGCCTCCTCTTTCACCTCCTCTTCTTTTTCATGCATTTCTTCATCGTCGTTCTTTTCGGTCACTTTTTTGTTGACTTCTTCCTCCACTTCTTCCTCAACTTCGTTCCCTTCATCCTCGGCCTCCTTTCTCTCCACCTCCACCGTCCCCGTTTTGACATTTATCTTGACAATCCGTTTGGTAACACGCAGACGAAACCGCTTTGCCAGATTACCATGAAACTTTATCACCACCAGAGGGAACCCATCAGAGATGACAGAAACCCCCGAACGAGGCTTAATCGACAGCAAGATCTTTTTATTCAATCGCAAAGACACCATGGTTCCATTGACGGCCACTTTACGAGGCCCAATGCTATAAGTGACCACCGGCGCCGGCGCCTGCTTATTCAACTGAGCTTCCCGCAACAGCGCCCGTTCTTCTCTCGATAATGCAGGTAACTGGGACGCCACCACGGTGGTGGTGGTACCCCTAAGCTTAATGGAATTGGTCACCACCGGCTTTCTCAGCATCAACGAAATCTTAAATCGCCCCTCGCGGCGAATCACAATCTGGCCTTCGCCGATACTCTTGGCTACAATCTTCTTCTTGAACTCCCGCACCGGCATCAGCGGCACTTGCAATTTGACAATGTACTCGTCGCGCACCGGGTACAACAATTGGCACATGTTAAACACGTCCCGTCGACACAGAATCAGCATAAGCAGCAGATGCATTAATTGCCAGAGCAACTCGCGCAACCCCACCCCTGGTCCATAATCACGGCGGAGTAAGTTGATCACCCCCTTGATCAGGGCCTTGGCCAACTCATCCCGGCGCCGCTCCCGGCCCTGACTAGCATCGGCATTCTCGATCACCACCAGGTCCCCCACCTCCTTATCCTGCGGCTTAGCCAACTTTTCAATGGTTCCAAATTCGGGGTCATCCAATGACGAGCGAGTGCCGTCGATGGCCGCCACCGAAATCGCCATAAGCAATGTTTGCACCAACGCGTGTTGGTATAGACGATGGCTAGTGGCATTAGCATCACTAGCAAGGAGCACACACTCGCCAAAGTACTTGAGCACCAGGGCATTCCGTAATCCCCCCATAAGGAACACTCCTCGCCACGCCTCAAGCCGCACGGGAGTGGGGTACTTTTCGAGAGTATAGAATAACAAATCCTCCAAAGATAGCGCCATAAGTCCCCGCAGCGCCATTTCTGTGCGTTGGTGGAGACAGGCCACCAGCATCACGTTATGGAAGGAGGGGATCCACTCGTCTAATTTTTGAAGACGCAAGATTTCCGTGTTTACATTTTCCACAAATTGACGATGTTCGTCGTTACCAATTCCAGGGGAGGGGTCGGTCAACCAGTTGAGGTCCGACTCGGGGCGAGTGGGGGGGAGGGCCAGGGTAGTGAGGGCCAGAAGGAGATCCGCTAGATAGAACAGGTCCTGGAACTGGTTATTACTGTTATCGTTATACTTGACCAAATTGAATAACAATGTCTTGATGGGACGGGGAACTTCACCAGCATCGGTTCTCACGTTGGCCAAGATTCCTGGGATCGCCTTCTGGACATAAAACCGGCCGAAATCATTAAAGTCATTCGATTTAGGAATCAGAGAGTTGGGATAGCAATACATCTCCTTGTAGGCCTTGATCATGTACCCCACTCCTAAAAATTGATTCCCCTCATTGGAAATCGTCACTAACGCCCGGGCCGCAGCCACGCGCACCCCGTAGTAGTAGGCGTCGTCCATCAACGTCCGCACCAACGACGTGTACACCTGGGGCACCGGCCGGTCCACATGGCCAAAATACTTAATGGCGTCATATTGGGCCTCGACGTCCCGATCAAACGAAAGCTGCGACCCGTACATGTAGTCCGGCATTTTGACCTCAAATTGGGCAATCCATTCCAAATCCGCATCCACCCGCACCCACTCAAACGCATTGTCGAAAAGCTCCTCCTCGGTCTTGGACCAGTTTTCAAACCCCCACTCCGCCATTTCCGACGGCTTCCTCAACACCTCCTGGCCAAGAGGAGTAAAAGTGGCCCCCAATTGCGGCGCCGGCGCCGCCACCTCCTCTTCGTCCTCCTCGGGATTGTCTTTGTTTTTCCGCAGCTTCATTTTCCGCCGCATCTTGGTGTTGTATTGAATGTCAATTCGCGTGTTCAGCTCCTTGAGATCTACAATGTGTTCGTACGGCGTCCCGTCCTGTTCGTGGACCCGGATGGTCATAGGACCGGTAAACACCGGCTGGGTTGGGAACGCAGGCTCGTTGTCCACATACGCCAACCCGTCCTGGACAAACTTTTCGGGGGTGGGTTTATATTTGGACACCTCTTTAGTTTGCACCTGGCGAATGTTCATTTCAATCAAAAACCGTTTTTTGTTGAATCGCTGGGTGACGTAGAACCGAGGGGTACCCGCCCCGTAAATCCACTGCTTGAAAAACCCTTCCAATTTGTTGGTGCGATTGACTTTTTCACACACATATTGAAAGTGGTGGGTCAGCAACAGTCCGTTGACCAAATCCCCCAGCATTGCCTGGAGAAAGAGTTTGGGAAGCACCCGGCTGAGGCCAAACAGCTTGTCTGTTTTTGTCATTCGCCGGTCCAAACAAATCATCACAATCGGCGCTTTGAGCCGCACAAACCACAAGTCTTTCGGGTCATCCCGCACGGGGAACCGGAAAAATTGGAGCGCCAACGGTTTCTGGTGAACGTCCTTTTGGCAAATCTCCTCCACTGCCATCTTAATGCGGAATTTGTACTCATTATTTCCCATAAGCACCCGTAGGTACTGAAACATCATGTATCGTGCAATGCCAATGACACACCACAAGTCATTATACAGGTGCGGTACAATGTTGATCCCCAGCCACTGGGTGGCGATCGCCTCCACAATCACTTCCGTCAGCGGGATCATAGGCTCGATTACGTCAGCGGGATATAACACGTCGGAATTGACAATCAGCAACCCCGCAAAGTTGACAAACTGGGGCTCGACGCCATCAATAAACACCAACAGATACGATGAAAACGGAAACGAGCCAAACTCTTTGGAAAAGTAGTCTAGCGCCCGGTTCAGCACAACACAGGTATTTTTCGCCCACTCCATCTGCTCGGGTGAACAATACACGGTCACCGAATTCAGCACCGCCTCTACTTTGGTCAACTCGCCGTCTTCGTCGTCGGTATCGGGGTCGTCGCCGGAATCCTCTTCCTCGTCCATCACTTCGTCCGCCTTGAGCACAAACGAATCAAAACACCCAAACACCCACCCAACATGGTGGGCGCACACCGGGGTAAACAACAGCCACAGCACAATCTTTTTCAGCTCGTCGGTGGGGTGGGGGGTTTCTTTGACGTTATTGTTATCTCCACAGCACACCACCACGTCTAAATCTCCGCTCTCCTCGTCGTCGTCGTCGTCTTTGGCCGTGGTCTGGAATGTCCGCGGCACACTGAGTTCGATCAGCCACGTATTTCGCTCCCAGTAATTATCTATCGACGGCACCCACGAACTGGTCAGGATGTTAAGATCAGGATTGGCGGTGAAACAGTACCACTTGCTGGGGTCGGGGTCGGAGGTGACAAACACCACCCCGTTCTTGGGGTTCACCAATTTGTAGGAGATTTGGATGGTTATGGGGGCGTAGGACTCATTATGGGTGTTTTTTTTCATGGGTGTGGTCCCTGGAACCAGCATCGGCGTCACCGAGCCATCAGTGACGTCAAATTTTATGGAATCCGGCACCACGATTGCCAATTCCCCGGTGTTGGTATGGGAGGTGGTAAAGTGCTGTAAAAAGAGCAGCTGGTGTTGCTGGAGCTGGTTCTGCACCTGCTGCTGCTGCACAGGTGTCAACGGCGTCGACACCTCCCCCAGAGTGGTTAATTGCTGGGTCAACTGGTGCTGGAGCTGGGCCAACTCTCGAGGATCGAAATTGACTTCGCCAAACACCTTGGACAACTTTTTTCGGATGAGGTGGTGGTTTTCCATCAGAATATTCGCCAGGTAAAGGTCAAACACGTTAATCTGGCCCGTTTCCACCCGCGCCTGGTCGTTTAGGTAAAGATGGTCATCGTATATAAACGTACACGGCTTTCCGTTGATTCGTACTTCGTCAATCGCCATTTCCCGGCAATCAACCCGGATGACTTTGAGTTTGTCGATGGTAGGCACGACAACAATCTCGGTGGTGCCAGCAATGGCGTGGCGGTTGACATCAATGTCAACCGCCACTTTTTGGTGGACAACCTTGAAGGCCTGTGACAGGACATTCGAAGTCTTTGCCTTGCTTGCCCGATATAGCTTTGGGGTCTCGAGGGCAGGCATCGATGTTCGCGCACACGAACGGTGAGAGTGAATAACAAGTGAGGGTGAGGGTGAGAGTAAGGAGATCAGAGAGAAGAAAAAAGGGTTTGCGTAGGGGGATTGAGTAGGGAATTAAGTAGGGAATGGACTGGGTGGATGTAATTAGGGCATGTAATTAGGCGATGGAACGAGGGGATGAAACGAGGGGATTGAACGAGGGATAGAATATGGTGAAAGAATATGGGTATGGAAGATTCTTGGGGTGTGTATATTGGTATACGTTTAGCAGCAAAATTTGTTAGTATCCATTCTAAGGCTAGCTCACGTCTCTGTATATTCTGCTTGGGTTTCTTTGTATTCGTTAAATACCACAAGTATTGGGTTATCTCGACTGATAGTGTATTACAAGACATCACATTGGTTGTTGCATTACCTTTACGTTCTAATTGGTTATGACAATAGGAACAACAATAGTACCGATTTGAAGTTTTCTAACAAGGACGATGTTGTGAAAGTTGATTTTTCGTAATTTTTGATGAATCATGTTCAAGTCCGTTTAAGATGGGTCACTATGACAACAATCCTCAAGTCAAAAAACGACAACTGCAGGACTCGAACCTGCGCGGTCAGAGACCAAGTGATTTCTAATCACTCTCCTTAACCACTCGGACAAGTTGCCGCTTATAAAAATTTAACCTCTATTTTATTACTTATACTCGTGTCAGTGATATATAGAGGTAATTCGTTTTTGCGGATTGTGCAAGTGTCAGAGATCCAGTCGTAAATAAAAAAGAAGTACCATGAACTGGAGAAACCAATTATCACAACAATTTTAACGCGTGGCTTGTCACCCAGATACTTTCTGCCCAGAAAGAACCTGGGGGAAATTCAAGGAGGGATTCTATGGTGATCGGGGAAAATGGACATGGAGCTTGATGTGGAACACTTTAACGGCACTCTCCCTAACTGTCCGGCTCTCCTAAGACTTGAGTGATGGCTTTTTTCACTAAGTTTGCCCTAACCCTTTCTTGGGGGTCCCGTGTGGCATTATCCAACTCCTTCCGAATCTCTCCCAGTAGCGGTATCTCCTGGGTCAACTTTCTTGTGATCTTCCATAATACTCTTTATTCTTTATATTTAGAAAAACCGGATGGTTTTTTCAGTTAGCAAATACCTAGTTTATATAATTTTTTTGCTGTAATGGAATTGAAGAGGCCTTTGAGTTACAATTTATATTATAAACGCTTTCTTAAGCCCTCTAAACCCTTCCCTGCCTCATTGTCCTTGTATGGTTCTTCCATCACCATATGGGGTCAGTGTACTGAATGTGTGAGACTGTTTCTCCAGTTCGATGTACTTATTTCCTCTAACATTGAGTCTCTAACACAAACTACTCGACCCTACGTACCAGCATTGTTCTGATGCAGACTATAAACGAATTTAAGAAGTGTCCCCTCTGACATGAGTCAAAGCAAATATAATGATCATGTAAAGAGATTTGATATTCGCGGTGAAAGATTTCCAGAAAGTCATCAATTTTGGAAAGAATCCAAACGATCGTCTCCCGTTTTCAACCTACTAGTGACAACGTTCAGACTTTGGAAAGTTTTGCCACGACACTTTTCAAGTCTCCCAACTTGAAAAACGCAGCACAAGATGGCCAAAGGTCAAAATGGAAGCGACATCGGCCTTCAAGACGCTTCATATACATTCTTGGCAAATACCTTTAGAAAGTGTAACATATCTGAGAACTATGACTTCAAGACTTATGAGATCCGAATTAACGATTCAAAATGTCGGGTCTACCCAGAAAACATTGGTAATTGTGCATATTACTGGATTTAATTTGGAACCCCATTATCTTGCTAGAGAGCCTGCAGTGAGCTGATAAAAACTCTCACACATACTGTGCACACTGTGGGCTAACAGCTTAGCTGCTTCTTAACTGTCAGAGATCGAGATATACCCTACTAATTGGAAAAGTGAACCACCTCACGCGATATATCTATCGGCTCATCAAGGGGCATAAATTGTACACTTCAATTTCTCATACGTTAAAATAACCAGAAACTATTAGCTATACTGGTTTTGTTATCATCTTCAATGCTTGACATGTACTTTACTAAGTATTACTATATTTTCAAATTTCATTCATGAAAATTTAATTTTTCACCAATTTTGAGCACTCAACAATTCATCCTTTTCTTTCCACACAAGTTCGAGTCTTCTGCTAGGATCCTTTTCCCTTCGAGGCAATACTACTCTTTTCCATGTCAAGCTGACCGCCACTGGTCTGGTGAACATATCTATCAATGTTGGTGCACTCCCTTTATACCTAATCGTAGTATCATACCACATTTCACCGTCAGCCATTTCCAACATGTTAATTACCTCAGGACACCGTGGATATAACACATGACAGTATTCAGGACCGTGGTACTGCCGAATATACAGATTTTGAATCAAGCTCACCTTTGCACTAAAAATATTTACTTCGGGAAATATCACAACTGGAACCTGAACAAGATGGCGCAACTGATATTGAGCCATGGAACTAAGTCTCCAATTTTCATCTCCACGGATCATGTTCCAAAGAAGATGGATCCCGGGCACCCGCCACACGTGGAACCAACTAAAAAATTGAGCGCCGCCCCGGCCAAAAACTAGAAAATCACCCATACTGGCATGGTTGGCCATAATTACTCCATTAGGAAGAGTGGAAGTTCCCGCTAAAAGACTTACCCGGTCTACTATTTTCCAAAATAATTGAGAATCGTTATCTCTCACTTCGATCATAAACATGGCCGCTACTACTCGAAACACTTGGAAGAAAAGCGCTACCAGAGAAAGACATAGGATGACCCATATCCCATAGATTTTTGCTGCTATTTCTGCTGTTGTCAATGACTCTAGCTTGAGGCCAATAAGAAAGATAAATTCCATAGAGTGGTCGAGAAAAAACCCTGCAGCATATACGCCACCGCCATTGCCATAACATCACTGCCGCAATTAAAATACACCAGCACACTTATGGATTCCCATATCTCTGTGTATGGAGAGTTCCCAAGCAGTCACCATGAGTAGAGAAGCCACTTCAAAATAGGAAATGCAATTGTGCAAATATCAACGGAAATGTTCTGTTTAATAGATAGTTGAGTGATCACTGTGGATTACCATCGTTATCAATTGAATAATCGACCAAAGCACATGAACCGGTTCCATCTAAACGTTTCCGTCGAATTTGTTATTGGACATCCCCTCACCAGATAGCTATTGTTCACTTCTTGTCTATATACACTAAAAGAACCACACCGATTGCATTCTTCTCGAAGCCTCTTGCTTTTTCTTCCACCACCACCCGTAAACGACCCCTACAGCCGAACCACCCAAGTGAGCAGCGTAATCATAGCGACCCCACTTCATAAACAACCCAGCCACGTTCCAACCCACGGTAGCCAAAAACATGAGCCAACTGCCACCAGGGATAGGAATGAAAAACAACGACACCGGCGCCTTGGGGAACAAATAAGAAAACATCCCCACCACAGCAAACACCGCCCCCGACGCCCCCAACAGAGCTGCGCCCATCACCGCCCCACCCATCAACGCCGGCAATGCAAGCAGGCAGAACAGGGAAATGACACACGCATTAAGGTACATCACCAAGAAATCCAGCGCCCCAATCACTTGCGACAATGTGGTGCCAAAACTGGCAAGCACCATCATATTGACAAGAATGTGCACCGGCTCCTGGTGCAGAAAAGCCAGCCCAAGCATCGACCACACCGAATACATGTTATCCTTAATCAACAAGCAGTAGCGAGTGAGAAAACGTTGACATTGAGGCACTCGCCACAACAAAAACACCATCCCGTTAAGGGCAATGATCCCATACACCACCAGTTTTGGATTGCGGCGGATGGCGGGAATTCTGTCGATAATCGCAGGCACGGCAAACGTGGTGCCCACGGAAAACGCCACCGTGAACAAAAATGGCTTGAGAAGCTTTTGCCACTTCAGGGTGGGCCGGCCATAGTGGCGGTTATATTCATACCAAGTGTTGCGCACCTTGGCCATCACCAGGGTGGAAAACGGCCGGGATTGGACCGGAGGTTTGGGAAACGCACGGAAGGTGTTGAAAGGCACAGCTCTAGGCACACTGAGCCTGACCCTAGCCAATGCCCCTAAACTGGGGCCAACGCCAAATGGACGAAACATGGTTACTGCGCGCGATTGATGGTGAACTAAATGGGAATAGTGGCAAGGTAGATTATGAGATGCAGGAGGTGGAAGCCAGGAGAAACTGCAAGCGAATAAGTGGTGTTTAGGAATAAGAGAATGTTAGGAAAGAGAAGTCCATACGTAGATGATGGGTTGTTCGGTGTGGTGGCGGTGGATGGAATATAAAAGGGAATGTAAATATCGAAGCAGATGTTAGAGGTGGTAGGGGATGGCAACACACAACCCGCTATATATACTTCTACTTAACGACTTCAGATCCTGGCGCATGATAGGATATCGTTTTTAGTAGCACGGTGACATCCAAGCGGGTGCAAATCGATGTGCAGGATATATTACGTTTACTCCGAAACAGATAGTGGGGTTTAAACTCCAAAATTGTTTTATTCGTCTACTTCTACTTATTGATGCTTTTTTGTTGAAGCAAAGCATGTTTCCCTTATTGTTTTCTAATGCCTCTATTTTTCTTACCAATTCTTGGTGTTCACTAATGGATTCACTTGTGGTTGGGTGTTTCGTCTCTTTTTCCCTCTTGTTTGCATCACAAATGCTGTTTTAAATACCCAAGCTCTTGGCATATTGATTTTCGTTATTAAATCAAATTTCATTTGGTTAATCGTCTATTCAGCGACATTGTCTTTTTCCCCGTAGTCTCCTTTATTGCACCACTTTTTCCGTCTGGTTTAACCTCTTCTTTCACCTCTTTTACGTCACCGTATCCCCTCGTTTATCCTCTACAGAATCCCCCCTTCTCCCCTCTTCACCACCTCGCCTCCCTTTGCCATCCTTCCCTCTCCTTCCACCACCTTCTCTGCCCCCCCTCCATATATCGCCACTCGCGCTCCAGTTTTTTTCACTTTGCATGAACAAATACGTGGACAATCCAACAGTGTCCCTGCTGACGCTATTGGTGGCAAAGCCATTATGGAAACGACCATACGTATGGCCATTTGTTATTGTATATCCCGTTTTTCTCCAAATCTACCTCAATCACTACGACCAATATATCAAGGGCAAAGAATGGACGTTTGTCTATCTGATGGCAATCATCCTGGCCAACTTGTTGTTTTGGTTAATGCCCCATTGGAACTTGAATATTGCTGAAAAGTTCAATTACCAACGGGTTGACGAGATTTCCGAAGCCAAGTACATCAAAATTGACCCCGTGCCCAACACTGGGGTGGCGGAAATTTGTGACATTGTGAGACTGCCTGATCAAATTCTGTTTTTGTTTCAAAAGAGACGCCATCTCCTTGACGACAAGCTGCAAAAGTTTGCTCCTCCCTCGTTTACGGTTGATTCCCACCCCAAGTTGGAAGTGTTCCAGACATCTACGGGGTTGAAAGGGGACTTGGAAACCAAGACCAAGGTCTATGGCACCAACCGCTTTGACATTCCTGTACCTACGTTTATGGAATTGTTTAAGGAGCACGCGGTGGCGCCGTTTTTTGTGTTTCAGATCTTTTGCGTCGCCTTGTGGTGTTTGGACGAACAGTGGTACTACTCTCTCTTCTCGTTGTTTGTGCTTGTTGCCTTTGAAATGCTGACGGTGTTCCAACGCCGGGTGACCATGACCGAGTTTCAATCGATGGGCATCAAGCCCTACCCGATCTACGTCTACCGGGACGGCAAATGGAAGCAATTGGAAACTCCCGATCTCTTGCCGGGCGACTTGGTGTCGGTGGTGAGAACCACCGAGGAATTGGCCCTTCCTTGCGACTTGTTGTTGGTGGATGGCACTGCCATTGTCAACGAGGCAATGTTGTCGGGTGAACTGACGCCGTTGCTTAAGGAATCGATCAAGTTGCGTCCTGGCCTGGAATCATTTGACCCTGAAGGGTTGGATAAAAATGCTCTTTTGCACGGGGGGACGTCGGCCTTGCAAGTGACTGCTCCTACCGGCACTACACAGGTGCCGGTTGCCCCTGATGGCGGTGCTTTGGCCTACGTGTGTAAGACGGGGTTTGAAACCACGCAAGGGCTGTTGGTACGGATGATGATCTTCCTGTCGGAACGGGTGCTGGTGGGCAACAAGGAGGCGTTTTTGTTTATTGTTTTCTTGTTGCAATTTGCCATTGCTGCCCTGTGGTACGTCTGGGTTGAAGGCACCAAAATGGGCCGCATTCAATCCAAGCTTATTTTGGACTGTATTTTGATCATCACTTCGGTGGTACCGCCGGAATTGCCCATGGAATTGACCATGGCTGTCAACTCGTCGTTGCTGTCGTTGCTTAAGTTCTTTGTCTACTGTACCGAGCCCTTCCGTATCCCCCTTGCCGGGCGGTTGGACGTTTGTTGCTTTGACAAGACCGGGACCTTGACTGCGGAAGACTTGAACTTTGAAGGCTTGGCTGGGCTTAACCCCAAGCTGGATGATTTGCACCATCTCTACCCCGCCGAAGAAGCACCCATTTCTACTCAATTTGTGTTGGGGACTGCCCACGCCTTGGTCAAATTGGACAATGGCGATGTTGTTGGCGATCCCATGGAACAGGCCACTCTCAAGCTGGCCAAGTGGACGGTGGGCCACAAGGACACCGTGACCAAAGATCACCACAAGGCCAAGATTTTGCGGAGATTCCAGTTCTCGCTGGCGCTCAAGCGGCTGGCCACCATTGCTCTGATCCAACTGAAGGACATGCCGGAAAAGAAAAACTTTGTTGCCGTCAAGGGGGCGCCCGAAACCATTGCCAAGATGGTGGTGGACGCGCCGGAAAACTACGACGCCATCTACAAACTGTTTACCAGAGCCGGGTCGCGGGTGTTGGCGTTGGCCTACAAGCACTTGGATGCCAGTGTCAATGTCACCAAGATTGCGCGGGAAGACGTGGAACTGAAGCTCCACTTTGCCGGGTTTATTGTGTTTTACTGTCCCCTCAAGCCGGATGCCGTCGAAACCATTACCATGCTTAACGAACTGAGCCACCGTTCGGTGATGATCACCGGCGACAATCCCCTCACCGCGGTGCATGTGGCCAAGGCGGTGGGCATTTGCCACCCGAAAAAAGACGTGCTTATTTTGGATGCCCCCGAAGACCACCACCAACGCGAAAAACACCACAACTTGGTGTGGCGCAATGTCGACGAAACCGTGGTTATTGCTTACTCTCTGAAACAACCATTGGACAAGGCGTTGTACAAAAAGTACGACATTTGTATCACCGGGTTCGCCTTATCGCATTTGGTGGACCACCCGCAAATTATGGAATTGTTGCGTCACACTTGGGTGTACGCGCGGGTGCTGCCCCTGCAGAAGGAGTATATTATCAACCTGTATAAGGACGCGGGCTACAACACCTTGATGTGTGGGGACGGCACCAACGATGTGGGGGCGTTGAAACAAGCCCACATTGGGGTGGCGCTTTTGAACGGGACGGAAGACGGCATGAAGAAGATTGCCGAAACCAAAAAGATTGAAGCTCAAACAAAGGTTTTCGAAAAGCAAGCGCAAATCATGAAGAACTGGAACCAGCCCATCCCCCCCGTGCCCATTGGTATTGCCCATTTGTATGCCCCGGGACCTCTGAATCCCAAGTACGTGGAAGCATTGGAAAAGCGCGGGGTTACCATCACCGACGACATCCGCGCCAAGGTCAAGATTGCCAATGACGCCAACTTGCCGTTGGTGTTTAAGAGTCAACCCAATTCTCTCAACAAGGCGCTGATGACGGACGCGTTAATGTCCCAACTCCAAGATGCCGATGCTGACGAGGCCCCCAAGCTTAAACTTGGGGACGCGTCGGTGGCGGCGCCCTTTACCTCCAAGCTCGCCAACGTGTCCGCCGTGACCCACATTATTCGGCAAGGACGGTGTGCGTTGGTGCTGACGATCCAAATGTACAAGATCTTGGCGCTTAACTGTTTGATTTCCGCATACTCGTTGTCGGTGTTGTATCTTGCCGGGATCAAGTTTGGTGATCAACAAATGACGGTGCTGGGAATTTTGATCTCTGTTTGTTTCTTATCGGTTTCGCGCGCAAAGCCTCTCGAAAAATTGAGTCGGGAACGACCCATGCCTGGTATTTTTAACAAGTACATTATGGGGTCGATTTTGAGTCAGTTTGCCATTCACATTATTACGTTGATTTACCTTACCCGCGAGGTTTACATTTTGGAACCCCGGGAACCTCAAGTGGACCTTGAAAAGGAATTTGTCCCGTCGTTGTTGAACACGGCCATGTTTTTGCTTCAATTGGCCCAACAAGTGTCTACTTTTGCCGTCAATTACCAAGGCAAGCCTTTCAGGGAACTGATTACTGATAACAAGGGGATGTACTACGGATTGATCGGGGTGATGGCGTTGGCTCTTGCGGGTGCCACTGAGTTTATGCCCGAACTCAATGAAGCGATGAAGTTTGTGCCCATGTCTGCCGAATTTAAGGTTAAATTGACGCTGCTGATTCTACTTGACTTTTTCGGTTCGTTTGCCTTGGAATGGGTGTTTAAGAAGTTGTTTATGAACCTGGACCCTGCTGATATTGCTATTCAAGAAGTGGTGGAAGTTGATGAAAAGGTTGTTGGCAAGGAAACGGTCAAGGCGATTACCAACGAAAAGGTGACAAACGATAAGGTTAACAAGGAAAAGGCTATTCCTAAGGAATAAACTACCAATGAAGAGGCCACCAATGAAAAGGTCGTTTCCAAATAGAGGAGGAGTGAGAAAACCAATAAACTGGCGATTATACGCCTATTAAATTAGATTATAGATAATTTCATGAACTGTTATGACCGGCTCTTTTACTGCCGTATCACCATCATTAGGGAGGGCCTAATCAGGTGGAACCAAGGAGGCATCATAGAACCGAAACTATACAATCTTCACTTACTGATGTAAATTACCCCTTTATCACATAATTCCTACTAGCTATTTGTTATTCTTCATTCCACATTTGTCCCTATAGCCAACATCAGTGCATCGAGTCGCATCATGTCCATCGCCCCAGAAGATGAGCTCCTCCTCCACAATCATCTAACATTACCCAAACAAGTCAAAAAATTCTGGCGCAAGCGGTACGATCTTTTTTCCCGCTTCGACGATGGCGTCTACATGCTGCTGGAACTCTGGTACTCGGTAACCCCCGAACATGTGGCCAAGTTCACCGCAAAGTTGGCATATGAACTAGTGGGAGGCGGCACCGTGATGGACGTGTGTTGTGGAGGTGGCGGAAATACCATCCAATTTGCCCGTTACTTTGACCGAGTTATTGCTGTTGACATCAATCCTGTCAATATTACGTGTAGCCTGCACAATTGCAAAGTCTATCAAGTGGACGACAAAGTAGAGTTTATTACTGGCGATTGGCATGAGTTATATCGCCAGCAACCCCAAGTAGACTTTGTATTTTGCTCGCCACCATGGGGTGGCACCAACTATAACCGGAACCCAGATGGGTTTGATTTGGACACCATGGAACCGTTTGCTATTTCTTGGTTGATCGAGTCGTTATTGGCCACTTCGTTGAGCTGTGGGGTGTTTTTGCCCAAAACAAGTAATATGGCACAATTGGAGCGGGAGGCACAACTACGGCCGGCTCGGTTGGTGTATGTCTACCAAGACAATCACTGTGTTGGGCTCTTGGCATTATTTGGCGAGATATGTGACAAGGATTGGCAGTTTTGTGACGAGTTTTATGGGACTGAAGACCAAGAAATTGAAACGGAAGAATGACAATGACTCAACCGAACGACGTTGACGGAATCATGATAGATTAATATGATAATTACTTAGCTAATAGTTAAATACAGGCCACAACACTTGTTTCCAGTTGGCATCCCACTTGTTTTCTGATTCTTCCATCGCCCCCTTTTTAATCTGTTGATAAATTTCCTTGTCAGTCAACGCAGTTTGAATATTGATGGCCATTTGTGCGGGGGTGGTGATTAAGCCGTTGTTTCCCTCTTTTAACAACTCGGAAATGGCAGGAAAGTCAAGGGAAATCACCGGGGTACCCCCACCAAACATGTCAAGGATTTTCATCGGCAAGTCCACCCCACTCAGAGAGGTATGAAGGGAGATTCCCAAATCAGCAGCCGCCATCATCAACGGGTAGTCGTGTGACAGTAACCAAACCAGGTCAACAATGATCCGCTTGGGGTTGAACTTTAGTTCCTTTACTCGCAGAAGAAATTCATTCTTCATGGGACCCTTACCCGTAACCACCACCACCAAAGGGGGAAGGGTATCGTCGTCTCGTAATTCTTCGAGAGCGTCTAGCAAAACGTTGAAATCCTCATCAGGGGTGAATGACGTCAGCGACACCACCAACTTGGCTCCTTCGGGGGCATCGATTTTATACTTGTTGAACAACTTTTGCCGCACTACTGCTTGGTCCGTCACCGGAGACATTTGCTGAGCGGGACGATCATAGAGAACGTACACTGTGTTGGGGGGGACGTCAAATGATTTCACCAATTCTTGCTTCATCAGCTGGGTGACCGTAATATGAATATCCCCAAAATGGGCCACCACCCATCTCTCATATCCTTTCAACACTCTCACCAATGGGTGGCGGGTATTCTGGTAACGCATATTAAGAATAGACCAATTGAGATTATGCCAATCAATCACAAGCTTCGAATGGCGACTGAATAATCTGATATACAACACTGTAAGCGCCACAATCGGAATCAGAGGCGGGTTTTGAATTACAAAATAATCCAGCCCTTCGAGCAGAAACAACAACAGCAAGAGCTGTTTCAGCTGTACCACCATCTTATTCAATGCAAAAAGTACAAACGGCAACTTCGACCGGTTGACCACGGGACGAATCTCATGAATGTCAATGTGACAATCGTCGACAACAAATTCTGGCGGCGTCAGCTCGATATACCCACACAAGTTCACAAAATAATCTAGCTTGGAAAAGGAGCTGGCGTGATAACACATCCGTGGCAGGTGTCCTAAGTCACCAAGAACGATAATCAGTACCGTTGGTCGTTTCCGGATGGGCCGTTTTGTAGCAAAAAAGGGGAGAATGAAATAGGCAAACACCGGAAGCAGACAGTAGAAGCCTATAAACCACCACACATGATCCAATATCCAACGGAATAGCGGGTTATCGAGCTGTTCATACAAGTCGACCACGTCAATCATGGAGTGCGAAGTGAAGCGAAAGATGTATATGGGGGAACGCGGAACGAACCTACTGTGGGACAAAAACATAAACCGGTTTCACCCGGACAAGAGGGGAAAGGTGGGCTAAGTAAGTGTTCAGGGTATGCTACGAAGTTACCTAAACTTGCGCGTTGACAACCGACGCGTGAATGTTGACGACGCGTTCCGGTGAGATAAAAGTACCGCGATTGAGAGGTACCAATGGCAACAACCCGACCCCACTGTTTATTAAATTAAAGCTCACTTTTCTCTCTAATCTATCATTTGCTGCACCCATAATGGACAACATTGTCATCCCTAATCGCAGCAACACTCACCCCCAACTTCCTCCCACAGACAGCACAAGGGGTTGCCTGCAGCCCCACCACATACCCCTTGGCACGTTCCTCTGCCAATTTATCGTCGACGTTATTGGAACCCAATTGGTATAAATTGGCACCGATGGCGGTGTGATTCACCGACTGTTGCGATTGGCGCAACACTTGTTCGAGAAAAGACGTCAATTGAGCCAAGGGAAAGTTTTGGGGTAATGAAATGAGAATCCGTAACACTTCCATGTGCGGGCCCTCTCGAGAAAGAAACCGGTCAACATTGTCCACGGTTTCGTCGTCATTGGCGATCATATGATCCAAGAGGGTGTGGAGCAATTCCTTGGTGGTTTCCCCCGCTGGGAGTTTATCAATATACTCCATGGTCGCCTCCAAATCGTTAAGTTCAAGATACAAGATGTCAAGCGCCCGCTGGTGGTCTCCCAATTGCCGGTGGATAAACACGGCAAACCGTTTAAACCATTCGTCTTCAGGAAGGGCCCGTAGCACTTTAAGCGGCTCGAACTCGTGGTGGTGGTCCAAAAACCGATAAAATTTGAGGTAATACCGATTACACTCAAAGTTCTTCAAATCCATCTCCTGCCTCGCTTGTTTTAACTTGGTGATGAAAAGAAGCGCCAACTGGGTACTCAATTTACGACGCGTCTTGGGTGGAAGGAAATGGTCATCTTCATCCAACAGCCATTCGAGGTAATCGATGGCGGCGTCGTCATATTTCACCACCGTGAGCAAGTAATCAACCACTTTAAAAGGGTCGTAGCTTTCACACTGGCTGGTGGAATTCATAAACAACTCCCGCACCGCCGCCTGCTTTTCCGATTGCCCCAATTCGTCCTCTTCATCATTGGCTTCCTGGATCACCCAAAACCCAAACTGAAAAACCACCTCTAACTGGGACTTGTCGAGTCGTTGAAGATAATGAATCGTCATCGATGGCGAAAGCGGCTCCTGATGATCTGTTGGATGTGACAATAAATGCAATTGCTCCAACACCTCTCGGTGCTGACCTCGGGTGAAGAAAAAATCAAGCAAATCGCCAAGATGGGTGTCTGGATTTAGATGCAGTGACACCACCTTAAAACGGGCCCGGTTGTTTGCTAGTCTTAAAAACGGCCCGAGGAGAATCGGTCTCGTATAGTAATAGCACAAGAAAAGCGACGTGTCCACCGAGGTGCCCAATTGGCCCATGGTGGGGGTGGCGCCGTGGCCGTGCCGACTCGAAATGCCAAAAATGTCGTCAAACAGAAACTCGTGTCCCTTCCAATTGATGGTGGAACTCAGGTTGAAATTGGCGAGGACACGTCTGTGCTCGGTGAGATACCGCGAGAGCCCCTCTGTCGCCTCCGCAAGCGGAGACGACTTGGGATCTGCCAGCCGTAACGATCTCATCGACCTCACCGACCGGATCAGTTTCGGGCCCGCCGACTCCTGGGGACTTGCCGGCCGCAGCGCTACTAAGTCGATATCGTGGGGGTTTACCCCGTCAAATGGCAAGGGGGTGGGGCTGCGTCTGGCGAACGTCTCCTGAAGGGTAGACGCGTCAGTGTCCGCCAAGAAACGTGGGAAAAGCGAGATCACTTGACAGTAGGGCAATAGCCACTCCCCACATAATTCCATCGCCTCGCGGTATTTATGGCGGTCGACAAATAATAGACGGACCTTTTGCCAGTACAAACGCCGTAACCCATCCAAATTTTCCACCACATCTCCACCAGCAGGAGTGGCTTCGTAGTATGCAATGGCGTTGTTTATCGCCTCCAACGTCCCCTGCTTGACTAACTGTTCCACCACTCGGTGGCGGTCAAGTTGGTGGTAGCCTATCAAATCGTGCGATCCAGCAACCACCCCCTCGGATATTATTATCTTCAGCAGGGCCACCAGATGAGGAATCAGCTGGAGCGGCAGCCCCGTTTCCAAACAAATCACCTCGATCTTAGCAGAGGTCACCGCTACCAACACCCCCGCTAGGAATGCACAGTCTAGAGGCACCAGTGCCAAACGCGCCCGATATTTTACCTGACGGTCCATGCCAACTTCAAGAATATGGTTTCCCCTCACTACGTACACCACGGGTGCCTGCACCTGCCATGGAGAAATCCACACCATGGGGTTTTGCTTGCGGAAATACGATTGTGACGGTAGAGGAAGTCGGGGGCAGGATATGGTTGATAGTTGGAGACTCTCGTTTTTAGTGATGATGGCTAGCGACTCGCCAAATGCCACCATCAACTCCCCCGCTGCGAGCCAGCGCATAGCATATACAGGTTCCACTTGTTTACAAACACCCATGCTTGTTACCAACAAGACGTTACGAGACTTGTGGCCCACAGAAAACCACTCCACCCCGACTTTGGGACGAGTGGTGGCGAGAACATGGTTTTCGTTGTCGTAGGCTACCACGGTACCCACACCAGCAATTGAGTGCATCAAGTTAATATGAGCACCCACCATTTCATAAATGTACACTCCATTACTACCAAGCACAACAATGACAGTCTTTGACCCGATATTCTTCGCCGACGACGCCAGTTGCACCCGGGACGCGGTGGAATCGGCACCAAAAGGACGAGGAACAATCTCTAAAATGGCTTTAATGGGGGTGTGATCACGGGTGAGGTTCTGATGGACTCGTACTGGTTCCGAGTCGAGGGTGACCACTCTACCTTGAGGTTCGGGAGTTGCGTAAATCACCAAATCACCATTGGAAAGACCAACAAATACATCGCTTCCCAAGGGTGTCACCAGGGTTATTCGTCGCAGCCCCACACCTCCGGTGATTCGCCAATGGGGAACCAACACCTTGACGTTCATTCGCGTTGTATAAAGTGAGGGACAAAGAGAGAAAATAATGGTGGTCGGTTAGTTTGAAATCTGCATTAAGGGGGGTAGATATGGCGAGCAATAAAATAGATAGAATAATGAACAAGAAAATTAATTGCAACGATTTGGTAGCGGGGTCAACTGAGAGGTATTTTTTGTGTAGGATGTGGCAGTAGGCCTAGAAGAAGCGATTATAATAACAGCAGATAATAGGATGAACATACATTGACTTTGACTAGTTAAATATTGGCCACCCCCAGTGATTTACAAGTAGAATCGCCCATTCTGGTTCTACCGACAATGACCGCTTACGTAATCTAAACCAGTCAATCGTCGCCATTTGCTATTGTTTTCAACCAAAGACATAAAATTAAAATACATCATCGAAATAGGCGGTGAATATTACCCACCTACAAAACATTCCCTCACTTTCGTATTGAATTTTACACAACTTCCCTCGACCATTTCATCCACGAAGCCACATTTGACATCGGAAACATACTTGAACCAACGATTTCCAATATTATAACCTATAACGTGTTTACCACCACTCTTCACTATTTCCATCTTATCGATGTCTACCCTGAGAGAACCATAATATTGTTTGTAAAATCTATCACTTTAAGTGCTCTAATTCCTTCTAAATGAAAAGTTTTCCCAGTTTTAAATTCTAATTGAATTTTTGTGAATCGTGGGAATCACGTAGTCGTTTGACGATGCAACAATACATTCGAGAACCCTCGAACGGCTGTTAGTAATACAGTACATCTCTGTGTTTGCCAGCTTGGCACTAACCAACAAGCCTAAAGCTTCGATTCGGCTATGCTTGGTTCAGGGTGGTCAAGTTGGTACTGTACTTGCTTCAAGTGCTGTTCTGGAAAGTATGCTAAGGCTTCTTGCACAACCAGAGCCAACGTGCTGCCGCTCATATCGTAGAGTTGGGTTGTGCATAACACCCTGTCATTGTGCATCACCGAATACTGGTATTCAATGAATATCCATTGCGTAGGGTCAAAGTTGTTTTCATGGATGAAAACCAGGTGGTCCAAAGACACCCGGAAAAATGATGCCAGATTAAACTTCCCACCGACAAAAGGTAAACCGAGACCTTTACCCAAAGCCCCGAGGTAAATCAAGTCCAGCAAGTATAACAACAGTAGTACCTGTGCCTTGACCGGGTTTTTTGCCCCAGAAATGTCATCAGTGACTCGAAGAAAAAAACCGTACAGGGTCTTACCTTGTTTCTTGAGGTCTAAGCCAAAATCGGCTTCACCGAATTCCTTCGGCAACTTGACTTGAGTATGAGCAATGGATTTAAAATCGGGAATTTCGTCCAACCGGTCCTTATATTGATAAAAGGTCTTGTGGGGCTCACTTTGAATGGAATACGGCTTCAACCCATTCTTGTGACCAATCTTATCCCGAACTGCTGCCGAGTTGTTGCGGACAAACAGAGTTTGCATTGAATAGATCAAGTCGCCGGTATGCTGCTGAAAGCCTTGAACCAACCGATTGGCATAATTTCTCGAATTCAGTAATTCTTGTACTTTCCACACCACTGGCAGCAACGTCGACCCCGCCTTGACAAAGTAACCATGTAAGGAATGAGGCAGAAAGTCTCCGCCTGGAATTGTGTTCCATGCTGCTTCAATAGCCTGGCACACTATCTCACCGCCATAGACTCCTCGAGCACCAGGGGCAGGTAACAGCAATGGGTGTTTTCCAACGTATTCGTTATTTGCTACTGGCACAACAGCAAATTTTTGTTCGAATTTGGACATGTCCCTGTTGCTTTGTGCTTGTACCTCCATCTGATTGATAAGTCGGATTTCAATTTTCTTATATAAGCACACCTTTTACCGAGGTCCACCGCGGCTCGGCCAAAACCAGTCGCAGACTGGAGAATCGCAGTAGAGATTCATAACTTTTAGGGTTTCACATGACAAGACACATGACACGCCACATGACTAGACTTAGTTTTGGGATTGGATCATGAATCTAGAATCTGGGTATGGGGAAGATGAAAAGACAAACGCAGCAATAGTAGGATATAGGAGGGATGCTAGAATATAGTATTACTTTTTAAATGACCACTACACGAGAATGATATAGCACATTTGTAAGAACATGTGAAAGTTTGCAGAATTGGTATTAATGGAACCAAACATACGACAGCTTACGAACTCGATCTGACTTTGATCTCATGTATCCGAAATCGAGTTCACCCGTTGGTCTATTGTTCATGCTAAATTTAGCCCCACATTCCATGCTTAACTTCTTTTGCACCACTTTAGAAAACTTTAAATTCACATACTGTCTGGATGACTGGTATTTGTATTATAGATGATTGTGGTAAGAAAAAGCCACCATTCCGTAGGATATCGTCACAGTTGAATAATACAGTCTACGTCACACACCCAGTCCCAAAACAATACCTGTTCTAAATCTAGGATTTACCCCCATTTGGTCTAATGCCACTAAAATTTACTAATTAAAGGGCCATCTATTAACAGTGGGCATGAAAATTTCATGTCATCCTTTCATCACTTGTTTGTGGTCATTATCATTACTTTCTAAATATGCAAGGGATCTACCCAATTAAAATTATCATCGCCTTTGTGGTTCACTTTTTCTTCTTCTTCGTTGTCGAGGGCTTTTCATCCACCAACGGCCCCCAATACACAAAAAAACCTTCCTTAGTTGTGGAAATCTCCTCTTCCATTTGCAATTCCTCATCGTCAATAAATGGATCTTCGTAGTCATACTTCCCCACCTTCCGGTTCATTCGAACCTGGTGCTGATGCACCAATTGTTCTTCTGTCAATTCCTCTTCGTTTTCTTTTTTTTTCGGATCAAGAATCTCCACCTCATCCCCATCGTCATCATCATCATCGGCTAACATGTCGTCCATAATATCAATAGCCAGCTTGGCATTGGGATGGATTGCCCCCCAGCCGTATTTTTCTTCTGCTAGTTTGAGCACATTTAACACCACTTCTGCTTGGCCTGGTTTGGGGTTTTGAGGATCCAATAACGGGATGTTGAGTGAGATGATGGGAAGTTGTTTAGGTTTATCTCGCCCTTCTCTATTGGCAAGGTCCTCCATAAGGTCCTTACCCAGTTCTTTCACCTCTTTCACCTCTTTTACTGGTTCCTTTTCAGCCACCACGGGCGTGGGTTCGTCATTCAACAAATTAAGAATCGACAGTGCCGGTGTTTTCGCCCCGGGAAGGTGTTTATTGCGATCGGTAGTGGTGGAGTTGGAGGCGATGACTTTGGGGTCTGCGGCTGGGGTGGGGGTGACCTCAGGAGTGGCTGTTTTCTTTGTTTTGGCCTTTTTCACCGGCTTTTCAGGGGTGGCCTTCCCGTCAGGAGCAGCCTTTTTCTTTGCGGGAGCCCGTTTCCGCTTGGGGGCAGGTTTCGCCGGAGGGGTGTCCCCAGTGGCACTGGCAGCACCCACACTGGCACTAGATGCACTCGCAGCGGCATTGGTGGCATCGGTCCCACCACTGGCCCCACCCGTGGCCGCCGCCGGCTTGACATCATCACTATTCATCAAAGAATTGATCAGCGACCGTGCCGGAGGACCAAAGTCCAATGGCGTCTGGAACTTTTTCATGTGTTCAGCCAATGCCGCTGCCTTGACAGTTTCGGGGATTTCGGGTTTAGCTGGAGGCGGCGTCTGCAGGGGATTGGTGTGCTGAGGAAACACCAGCGTCTTAAACTGGCTCATGTAATCATTAAGCTTGGTATTGCTGTTGGAAGTGTCGTCTTCGATAAGCGACAGAATATTTAGATTCCGGCTCATGGGGGAAACGACAGTTTAGTGCGCACGGTGTCAAATTGATGGGTTGCTTACGTGACATTCCGTGGCGGAATGTTTGGTGCCGCAAGCAGCCAGCAACAAAACATTATGCCGCTTGGAAATATGTGATAGCGCCATCGTAAATGGGGGAAGATTCAGTCAAGGTTGGATGGCAATGCATACCGCTTAGGTGCCGAATCGAGGAGGGTGGTGACATGGAGGTGATATGGATCGCGGTGGATCAGGAGGAATTAAGTGTAGATAGACAGTTATAAACGGATCATGCTAAATTAGTCCTCCGTTATTGTTTCTTTAGTGCAAATTCCCATTTATTTTGATATCTTAGATGCATATGGTATCGGAGGGTGCAGCCATATACGGCGAGTATAAAGGGGCCCCGGTCTGCTGGAATGTTCATGCTGGACCAACCCCCTGCCGGCCACAATAAATTGATAAGTCTGGATGAGTATGTGTCGGCGCTGACCATGGTACAGATGTATGACGGTCGGTTGATCCCGATGTATTTGGTTAAGCCTGGAGATTTTGTGGTGGGGCCGAACGGCGAGCCGGTAAAGGTGATGAATGTGCTGACAAAGTTGTCTAATCAATAGGGGCAAGACGATGTATGAATAAATGAATTATGAACAATTAGGGGTGGTTGTTTGTGAAGGAAGAGGGTGGACAGGGAAATATAGCTGTCTATGCTGATCAATTCTTATATGTTGTTCTTGCAATCGTTTGTTACTTCCAGGTGTTTTTGCGTCTTCACCCCCATTCCATTTCCCTATAATGGGCTCATGTCCGGGTAACCTTTCGCACATAAAAACGAATTTTGGTGTTCCCGCAAAATTACCCCGATGATGATGTCTTTTTTATAACCAATCTATTGGAGCAGCGGTAACGCCGGATCGTTTTGACTGGTGGCTGTGATGATGTGGTTTTTGTCATAGTTACTCTGAGGGGTGTGTAGATTGTAGAGTTGTGGTGGATGGAGAGAGTAGGTATCTATACACATACCCCTAGTAGAGTTGATGTATGGTGAATTATTACTGGTATTCGGCTGCAATGTACGGGATGAGACTAGACAAAACAATAGTTTACAAAAGATCTCCTCCGTTAGAAGCAAAATCGTGATATACACGGGGTGATCACCATGAATAAAATGCACAATGATTACTGCCAGTGTCTACAACTACTCTACATCACTCTATAGGCGTCTCAGCTGCAGGCAGCTCAGCCTTTAAACGAGGTCGATGTCATGTCCTGTATTAATACATCTATTCGTCATCAACAACAACGGTGTTCAAACCCTTGGGGTTAGCAACGTTGACAAATTCAACGTAAGCAAACAACTTTTCCTTGGCGTTTTCTTCGTCGTTTCTCTTTCTCGAGATTCTGACTCTCAATCTAGAGGGAACACCTTGGACACCTCTCGACCAGAGGGCAATGTTCAACTTGGGGTCCAATCTGACGTCGGTGGTCTTCATGTGCAAGGTGGCGAACTTCTTGATGGCCTTGACAGCCTTGGGAGCTCTCTTCTTGAAGTGAGCACCGTGGAGTCTCTTGTGGAGGTTGATGGTGTATTCTCTGGTAACAACGTCAGACACGGCCATTTTGGTTGTATGAGATGTCGCAGATTTTTCACTGATATGGTGGTGGGGTGCGAGTTTTTCGGTGTGCATGTTGGATCACGTGTGGATAGGGTTACAACCCTTGATTGGTGGTGAATTAATCATGGGAACGTACAAGAGAATGAATAGAATGGGATGGTTGATTATAGCATATTGTTTCTAGTAGGTTGTAGCTTGGGCTGTACTGTTTCTAGTGAAGATTGGAATGGCTTTTCTCAATGATGTTTACTGACGGCCACGATTTATATTCTTAAACGGTGATTCGTAAATTGGCACTAGTTTCAATGGTGGGCAAGTTTTATCTTGCGATTTATTGGTACTCATTCCTGGTGTGTAGTGATACTGCTTAGTAGCCGTTATCTGTCAATGCGAGTTTTCCCCATTGGGAAACGAAAACTATCGATATTGAAAAAGTATTGATTCAGAAGAAAGATTCTGTATTTTAATAGTGGAGTTAGTCACCCCAGGTCGAAGGGTGTAAATGGATGATGGCTAAATTGCCTCTAATCAATTTCAATTGACAACCACAATTTTGTAGAAATGAACCTGCCTGACTAAAACCGAAAAATCACAACTACTTTCTCCCCACCATTACACTCAGTTATCTTTTCCATCAGATAAACTCAACTTTTCCTCACAGTTTTTATTACTTTTTTCTTAATTTTTCTACCACCCTTTACTGAGTCATTCTTATCTACTCGCAGTAATCCGCGCATCAATAGCCAGTTGATAGCCAATGACAACCCACAATTGTAAAGCTTTGGCTTCTAGATAACCTAATCAATCAAATACCAATTTCCTGAAACGTCCATCTCCCTCTACTTCTTCGGCGCCACATGTATTGTGGACTTGCTCACTCGCACCCACTCTATCTTCCCCACATGAAAGACTACCGGGGAGCCACCATTGAAGACTTGGACATCAAACCAGCCATTCTGGTAAATCCACAGACAACCATTCTCCAAGCACTTGAAACTGCCTACGAGTGTGAGTTTACTTTTTTACCCGTGATCCACGAAACCGACAAGAAGCTTCTTGGAGTTCTTAATGTCGACGAAGTGGAACCTAAAAAAGACGAATTGGTGAAAAACCACATGCTATGGTTTTCCCAGGCTGCTCGGAAGGCATATGAACTGAAACTGCCTCTGGAAAAGACTCCTAGAAACACAAAAATTATCAACCCCCAAACCGCCAACTCCCTGAGAAAGTATACGGTGTTGACCCCTGATACTTCATTAGAAACTTTGGATGAGTTTTTCACAAAGGGAAATCCGTTTGCCATTATTACCGAAGAAGGTGGCAAATTTGTGTATGGGGTGGCTACGGTGGAGGATTTGCAGCGGTACGAAAAGTCGAGACCGATGTTGAGCAAGTTGTAGGAGTCTACTATATATAGATTGACTAAACAGAATATATAATGAACGGATTATTTATAGGTGGGTAACTTCTAACCTAACCAGCCACTAAATAATAGTTTGCCGCCGAGCAATTAAATCAATACCAACTAAATCATCTTCTCCAACTCATCTCCATTTCATCCCCCCCCCCCCCCCCCCCCCCCCCCCCCCCC